>VZSF01005985.1:149067-188247 GCA_013398295.1 Chionis minor | reverse complement strand
AAAAAAAAAAAAAAAAAAGATTTGTTGAAATAAATGTGTATCTTAGCAGATCCTTTCATTCAACTACTGCTGCAGAAAGGTTTTTCAGCCTGAAAGATTCACGGAAATGACAGTCTGTAATTAAAGGCGTAGATATCAAGACAAGCTGGCCCTCATCTTCTCTTTCATCTTCACATCCCTTGAATGTGCAAAAGCTATCCCACCCAAAAAAAAAAAAAAATCAAAGAAAAATTACATGTTCTTTATTGAAAAATTGATCCTACCTAGGAAAGGGAAAAGTTCTTTTGTTTATGTCTCTTAACTCCATATCGATGAGTTGATATGGCCTATAGATGAGTTGATTCAAGAAGACTTAATGGCCAATTACTGGTTTGAGATGGAATAGTACCTACAGTGCATGACAGAGGTTGCTAATGAGTTACCTCCACAAAAAAAAGGGTTCATGAACCAGATGTTCAGGAAACACTACTTGTACTATAAGGTCTTAAACAAGGATTTTTAAAGCTGCCTTCTTTACACAACTCCTTACTACTTGCTTTTTAAGAGTTACGAGGTTTCATTTCTGTTTTACAGCTTAGGAAAGCAAAAACACTTCCTTGTTTCTCTTGCTAATTATTTTGATGCCGCGGACTGTATCAATCAGACCAAAGCCGATAGTACAAGAACATTTCATGACATCCATGACCTCGGAGGGCACATGGTCCTTTAGGTCAGTGGTGTGGCATAAAAGATACTTATTAATAAGGTGAAAAAACCTGAAGAAGCCAGAGTAGTTGTTGCAATACTACTACAAATATAAAGAAGGGTTTGCATTGGCTTTCAGTAAACATCTGTTGTAAAAGATGCCTCATCTGAAAGATAGTAAAAGAACAGGGGAAGCTATCCTTAGTTACGCAAAGCAAAACTTTCCCTTAGTAGGAAAAAACACAGAAGAGACAAGTTTGAAAACATTTTCTTCAAATAATATTGAATAACACCCTTTGGTTTTCACTTTCTTAAATGACGAACTATTCAATGAGTGTGAATGTTATGGCAAATGTCTACGCTCCAGATATTTACTTCCTTTCTAAGAGGATTCTGATCTCCTGACCAACTAACCTCTCAGGATATGGGGGAGATCACAGGGGCATGGGGAAAAGGAGGAGTTGGGGACAGAGGACTTCCTTGGAGATGATCCAGAGCTGCAACTGCCGGTGAAGCCAATCAACATCAAACAACAGCTAGTTTTGTAGTAGCTAATTAAAAGGAAGACATTATTATTGTCTACCTCACTTAGAGAAGTATTTCTTCACCTCTTCCTTACAACTACAACATAACAACAATAAATATTACAAGGAAAAGAAATCAACTTAAGAATAGAGAAATAAAGATTAAAGAAAAACAAGGTTTTAAGTTAAAATATAAAACAACTTTGAACATATGAAAATTAAATGGCTTTGACTGAAATTGTAAAACGTACATTTCAAAATTCTGTGCAAAGTAAGTGATGTTTTCTTTCTGAATGGAGGAGACAGTAGAAGGAGCATAACAACAGAGGAGCAGACAAGTAGCCCAGTAACTAGCTGTATGTACTAGTACGTGCTTGAAAACATGCAGGTTATTGGAAAAGATCAGTAATAAACAGAGGATGAGCATTAGTGCTAGATACAATATACGGATATCATATCCATACACGTACTTCTTTGTTTAGGGATGGCATTTTGTGTTTTCCGAACCTGAATTTTTGATGTCAAAGCACTGATAAAAATACATAAATCACCCATCTGAAAGAAGCACAGTGCTATCAGCCCCAGACTTCATCGCTAAGACTGTCAGCTTTATGAGATTCTCCTTTACTCCGCTCTCTACTCCTAAAAAAAGCAGAAGCCTTAGAATTAATTATGTTAGTTATGACATAAGTTAATTATGGCAATTAACATGAGGATACATTTGACCGTGAAGTCACTGTAGCCTCCAGTCTCTGACAGAAACTAGCATCTGTTCCAATAACCTGCTGTAAATTACATTCTTAGAAAAAACAGCAGGTTAGCATCTTCATCATAAATAGCCCCCTCCTTTTTTTAATCATCACTAGTGGTATATTTCCATATAGATGTGTATACATATAGACATAAATATGTACATAGATAAATATGTATGTGTATACACACATGCATATTTATGTGTCCTGATCAAGGTTAAAGTGTCCTTTCACTTGTAGAGAATGCAAAAACTTAGAACCCTCTAACTTCTTAGTTTTAGGTCTACTACAATACTTGCATGATGACATTCAAGAGTGACCCATCCTACGAATCAATAGCAGCAATGCCTTGTACAGCCTCTCAGAGCCAATGCAAGCTCACTAGCATGTGCCAGCTGAGAATCTGGCTCCTTATTTCCACAACAGACAATGAAATCAGAAAAATCCTTTTTGGTAGGTGTAATGTAACACTCTTCTACACATTATTTTGCAATATTAATAGCTCCTGACTAAAATGCTGGGTTTAGTGCAACAGTAAGATATTTACTTTCAAATAAAAATATAGATTCTTGATAAAGAACTGTATTCTAAGCCACAGGCCTAAAAATATTTCTTCTCTAGTCTCTGTCTGTTCCTAGAAGAAAAATTTAGTGATACTTCAAAGATCATACTAACAGATTCATTATCATATGATTCTTAACAAAACTACTAGTTTTGAAAGCCTTTTCATCTGCTTTTCAGAGGCTGCCGATACAGATCTCTTCTTGGTGACATAGTCACCCTCAATTGCTTGCATCAAATGGCAGCCCACAGCTTTGGTACATAGATACGTCACCAGATAAGGTATTTCCAAGGGGTAAATGTTGTCTGTGAGCTGGGTATGCTTGGTTTTGTTAGCTTAGTTTGAATTGTCGGAACCTGGGACAGTGAACTGTCCATTTGAATGACACATGATGCTCAACCACATGCAATTAAGGGATAATTTCTGATGAGGTCATAGGGTATCAAAGCAACCATTAATAACTTCCCAGGCTTCATAATATTATAAAATCATACTATGTAACAGGGATAAGGACAAGCAATTTCCAGGTGGTTGCTGGGGTGAAATTCTTTCTTTCTCATTCTGAAAGCAGTGCCAGATGCCAGGCGGATGTTTTGACCTGCCATGTGCCATGCACTGCCACGTGCATTACATGCACGCTGCTTCGTCATTCACAGGCAAGAACTCCCCTCCACTGGTTCAATATCACTTTACTAGAGTCCCACAGAAAACAATTGTTGAAGATGGTTGCTATGTATTATGTCATGTTTTCCTGGTGGCATAAGATGCTTTCTCTGAGAAGAAAGCCAAGTGAAATCACTGGCCAGATCGAATCACAGTGGGTTAAAGCCAGGAATATAGCTAAGTAAATGAAGCCACTGAACGAAATGGATCTGGTTTCATCATAATCTTCATATTTATACCACTGCACAAAGCAGGCCTAGAGTAGACAACGACGTAACAGCAGTAGTCCCTTCTACATGCAATGTGTAGTACTACGCACAACTAGAAGCAGAATTAATGTTATACTGACAGCTAGAACTAAGATTTCCCTCACTGTAGATCACTTGAGTTGAAGACAGCAATATTACTTTCAAATACTTGGTTTATATTGTGTATGCGTTGTGTAACGTATGCATATAAAAGCATATTAAAGATTATACTTTGATACAAAATATTTATGAGAGCATTTTGGGCTCAGTCTTTCCTTGATGAGTCCAATATGAAGGTATTTCATGATTAGATCACCTGGGTCCTTTGTTCACAACTTTGATTTGCTTATTTACTAGTGAAAAAAATTTTGGAGCAGTCTGGTAGTATTTTTCAAGTACCTCTTAAAATTCTCCTGAGAAGCATTTTCCTGGAAGTGAACAGTTTATTTGCTCAAGTGGGCAACTAAACTAGTAGCTGTAGGACAAAAGAGTTTAGCCCTGTAGAGAAAAAGATGCTGTTTTAATGACTAAAAAACAAACCAAAAAGAAAAAAGCAAAACCAAAAAGAAAGTAGAATAGGTGTGTCTTTTTTTCCCATTAAAATGTAAACCAGCACTGCATAATAAATATGTTTGAGGCTTGCAATGACATAGCTGGGTTTTAAATGAGATTGTAACATTAAGAATAAATTTTACAATAGTATTAATAGAACAGCAAATGAATAGCTACAAATCAACTACAGAAACCACCCCCTGCCCTCCAATGAAGACAAAATTAACTACAGCAGGGAGGAGCCTGTGAGAAGGGAGCCTTGATTATCCAAGCACACACTGGCCATCTGATCTCAGATGCTGGCAATAAGTAGGGTAATCATTCGGATAATTATAGTATTGGGTGCCCAGTGCTCCCATATGTTCCATTAAACAAACCTCTGGCATTATAAATAGGCTGCAGACAGATCTGTCAGAACTGAAATGGAGATACCTGAACTCCTAAAAGGGGTGGCAAAGCTTAATGAAAGAGAGTTAATGGCAACACGTGATCCCAAATATCAACTCAACTAGCCAGGCCCTTGATGGCTGAGACTCAGAAGGACACAAGGTGATTTCAAACTAATGCAGGCAATGCAGAAAAGTGGCATCTTTGCAAATTCAGTAGAAGACCTAACTTGTTTTAAAAATAATCAGATGGTACAACAATTATGAAATAAAACAAGGTTCCTTGTTAAGAAGCTTTTCACAAGAAGAGAAAGTTTAAGAACATTTAGAGTCGTACCTGTTATCTCAGATACGGAGTTAGGCAGTTTAAGTATCTCAGATACTAGGGTTTTAAGTAAAATTATCACCAGAATGAACTGCATATGTTACCTTCAGTCAACTGTATTTAGCATTGGTGGTAATTAATTGTTGATTTAACCAAGCAGGGAATAAATTACTTCAGTGAAAGTATGCGTACATCTCACTGTGTTTTTTTTCTTTGCAGAGGTACCATTTACACATTTTGGTAAACAGGCCTACCCAGTATGAATTTAGTTTAAAACTCAGCAACCCATTTTTTTCTTAATTACTATCCTATAGTAGGACAGTGGTATGTGCCCAGATGACAAAAAGCATATCTTACTTTGCAGCTTGATACACGCTTTACTTAAACATATTGTGCCTGGACTAAAATATTCATCTGCCCTTTCCTGCCACCTCTAGAAAAAGTGAATGAGTTAAAATAGTAAAACCTATCAGATTTAGTCAGTCTCTAAATTCTGGATAAGTATTGCCTTGTTTCCATGGGCAACACAGCCTCTTTATCCCCCAAATAATTTCGCTAGATTTGGGCACACAGAGGTTCTTCTCTGGACCTTCCACCAGCAAAAGTTTATTCTAGAGTATGGTTTTCATGTTAAGTTGTTCAGAATTTTTTTTGCAGTGAAGCCTTTTGCTATATTAATCCACTCTCTTGAAGACACTACTCCTAAAATAAACTCAACTTATCTGCATTTCTGTTAAAAAAACCCAACAAAACAAAGAAAAAAACCCCAATACATTCCAGAAGTGATTAAATAAATTACTGAACTGGTGCCTTGATAGATAGTTTGATACCATTGCCAATAAGTGTAATGTATGTGTATAAGAAGTCATCTCTTGTAGGCAATCAGAAAGCAGCCTTCAAATGGGCCAGAATTTTTTTTAGAGTGCAAATCTAACCAAAATAAAAAGCATAATCCATCTAATTTTGCTGAATAGATTGACGATTTTTATAAAATCAAAAGAAATCCAGTACATACTTTGTGTTGGTTAAGTGTAGGTAAGAACTATATATGTAATAATGATAATAAACCAATTTGAAAGTTTACACACCAAAGAAATATATAGGCACCACTTTCACATGCTTACATAGTTTGTCATGGGAACATGAAATATTTTGATGTCTTTATCTCGTGGTGTTCCAATTGCTTTATCATCAGATGAGGTACAGCTGCAAACTCAGAGGGGTCTACCACTCTAACAGCCATTATGGACTCCAGCCATATGCTCGTATGCCAAATTGGTAGTCAAACACTCCCTACTGGCTGGATACGACAGTTACTACTTGATCCAAATGATCTTTAATTGTCGTGTCACGGCACATTGATCATGCAAAACTAGGTAGAGTGCTCTAACTTTTCACTGTGATTGGCATAAAGCACTGGCATTATAGTTTGTTACTATTCAAACGTGGTATCAGGTGTCATTTTTATTTTCTTCCAAACAGCTGATGATCCCGGGCACCAAACCTAGCAGCATGCCCTGCTGCAAGGACCATTCAGCATCGGCTGCCATCCCAGCATTCTATGGCACAGAGGGTTTCCACAAGTTAATCCTTCTTGCAAACCTTTGTTTTCTTTAAGATTTCAATAAAGAGTTACTCCGTCATGTTACATTTACCAACACGTCGTGAAATCTCATTCCCATAAAACCCACTGTGATTTTTTTGAACTATAACAGTTCATTAACAGCTCTTTGAAAAGCAACTAGCCAATCTACAAATTTTTCCTCTTAGTAGACAGAACATGACGCAGCTCACAAAGGTTACAGCAAAACATTCACAAATTTTAGGTGAATTATCAGACCAAACATTCTGCATTCTTGTTGCCTTCTTCATTCCTTCCACTTGGCAATAAGCAATTAAGTATTTTATTATTTCAAAACCAAGTACTCCACACTTCAGAAAGTTGCAGTCTTACACTGAGTATGGAAAAGAGCCTTCCTTAGAAAGACACGATTTGGATTAGTATTTCAAACTGGGTTTCTAATGTTTCATTATTAGCATTTCAGATAAGGGTGGCTAAAAAGCAGGAAGTCAGAAGGCCAGGAGTCAAGTACTGCTGCTAGCTAGATTCAGAAAACAGGCTCTAAATATAGCACTCAGATTTCATTTAGTGCCTCCTGTCATGCCAACAGCCCTTTATGTTGCAAATTACTAATCTATAGCAGAAAGTTAGACAAATAGTCACTTTTTTTTTTAGCCCCTATTATTATGTTTTTTCTTTCAACACCACACATTTAGATACAATTTACTAAATTCCCCCTAAAGTGAATTCAGCCTTAACAGCAACACTAAAAAAAGAATCTGCTTGTTTTTTGTCACAGCGTTGATGAATAAATGGCAAGTGCCTTCAGCTCCTTAGCTTTGGGGCTATTTTGTCTTGAATACTAAGGTCCCATTTGTGTTTTCTTTTCCTCTTTCCTCCACCCTTTCCCCCCTTCCCCTTCCTCTTGCTATCTTTTCCAGGAGAGCCGTTTCAGGCAGAGTCATGGTAGTCCTGGGGGCAAAGGAAATGAGACTAAAACCTTCCTGACCTGGGTGAGAACAAAGCTGCTCCTTGCCTTAAATATGCTGTAGCACCAGTCGTCTTCTGATGATGCTTTTTGTTTTTACAGTTCAAGACTTAAAAATAAATGGTAGCTTTTCAACTGGAATAATAGGACTAGATGGTGTTAAGGACCATCTGCACTATTTTATAGCAAGTCAGGGCAACAGCGAAACACACACGGTCACAGTGAAATGGAGAAGATATTCATGAGTGAAAGCACTTTCTCTTGAGTAGCAAAATAAACATAAAATCTGGTTTGACAGTTATGTCAGCTTTTCAGAGACACGCCGCAACATCTTCAAGCCTGAAGATAAAAAAAAGACTTTCAATGGCATGACAGCTTGCATTTAAGGTACTTAAGTAAAACCTTAAACCAACAAACCCCACCTCCCACACACACTCCATAGCCAAAAACAACAGGAAAAAACCCCACCCAAACAGGTAGAGTGTACACCCCATTAACTGCTGTAATTCCCGTATAACTTCACCTGATTAGTGCTTTTTTTCTAGCCACATTGAAAAAAAAACACAGAAATGGGCAAGAAGCATCAGAGAAAAGCAAGTGTTTTGTCAATACCTCATCTGAAATAAAAAAAGCAGTTTGTCACATTAAACAATTTTTTTTCAACATCTTTATACATCTCAAGGTCTCAGGGAGGAGGCAAAACCCTTGTGCTGCTTGTACAACTGCTACCCGAAAAATCTGACAACAGAGAAGAAATACCTCCATCAAAAACAGTGAGCGACCCCTCTAGACCACCTGTGATTTCAGAGAAATCATTCCAGCAGGCAAGATCTGCAAGTCAGGAATGGTACTCTGCTCTTGTGAGTTTTGCAATGAGATCTCACTGATAAGCCAGGTCATGACTTTCTTTAAATATAGACATTTACATAAGAACACCAACAGACAGAACTGTGCAATTTCCTTGTGTTATTCAAGGCATTTTCAGATACTCTTTTTTTCCCCTAAAAATGAAAGCCTAAATGCAGAGGTAACTAAAATGTTGCTAACATAAAGTAGCATAAAATGATTCAGAGTGACACAGAAAAGTCAGTCTCAGAGAAATGAAGCAACTAAACAACTGAGAAAACCCAAACGTCTTCCACTAGAAGTAAAAATTGGCATTTTCTTCACTAACAAGTGCTGACGCGACTGTGGAAAAGTCAAAAGCAGCAACTGAGGCTTAATAGGGAGTTTGGCTTCCTTGAAGACCAGTAGCTGATAGCTCCCCAAACACAGCCTGTACACAGCAGATGCTCTTACAGAAGCTTGTGCGTTTTAGTACCCACAGCAAAAAACCACCTTATGTTCCTCTGCACGCACTAAAGCTTTACCTTTAGGCAGGTTCAAATGCTGTTAAAATACTAAAAGGTTCAAACACTCAATTAGTCTTTCACAGCTATCTGTAGAACTCTAATGCCTATATCTTACCCAGCTGTTTAATCCTTAAAAGTCTGAAGGCAGCTGTAAGGCACAGTTAGATATTCTGAGGATGACTCAAGGGAAAGCTGTCTCTACCACTGCAGCTGCTTTGGGCAGGACTCTAAAGCAGACGTGCTTCTGGCAATAACGATGTAAAGAAATTTTGGGATACTTGCAACCTTACTTGTGCTGGAGAATCCTGCATAAATAGGTATAATTCATCTGCATAATCACCACAGTTCCAGCATTTCAACTCAATCACACAGGCAGTGATTCTAAGGAGGACTCAGCTGCAGCATCCGCACAGCTCAATTACAGGAGCGGGGTCCGGAGAGCAGCAGCTCCTTCAGGAACGCAGCTTTCGCTTCCGAAGGGCTGAGCGCCATGGAGCTGGCTGGGGGAAGGGGCACACAGACATATATTACTCAGAAAAAAGAAAAAAAAAAAAAAAAAAAAAAAGAAAAGAAAAAAAATCTCAAATACAGGAAAGCCCAGGGTTATGTTGACAAATGAACCCTTTCAGTTCAGGGACAAGCTTATAGCACAGGTTCAGGTTAAGGAGGAGGACAGGTTACTCAGCTGTCCTTCTCGTCACTTAACATAACTAGATCTCCTCCACAGATTATAAGTACTTTAACCTGCTTTCCAGAAGTTTGTATTTCATAGTTTGAGGAACAGCTGACAAAGTTATTCCTTGAACTTCCTTCCTTGTGCTTCCCTTCTCCACCCTAATTTAGACCTTAAATTACAAGCTATTTAGACATAACACTCAAAAAAAAAACATTATCTCCTTTCAACAAAGAAAATTCATCTCACCTACTAACTCCTTGCTTTGCTTTCCAATGCTCTCCAGGAACCCATGACCCCTAAGCAGCTTTTAAATAACACACCAACTCACCCTTTCCCCTGCATCTGGAGCTGGTGAGATTAATTAGAATTAAGATTAATTAGACTCAGATGTTTAAATTTCCACTTTGGGCTGGTTTCTGTCATCACAGGAATGTAAGTAAGAGTGAAATCATATTTGGAAAGAAAATTTTCTCTCTTCAATTACTACTTTAATGTTTTCGTTTAGCCATATATAACTAAACTGTAGAAAGCAGCTTGAAAGAAAAGGCGGTGGTGGATAACAAGGTGGCCACGAGTCAGCAACATGCTCCTCTGACAAAGGTGACTGACAGCCTCCTGGGCTGCTGAGCATTGCTAGTATGTCAAAGTGAGGATCCTTCCCCTCTACTCAGCCCTGCTGAGATACATGTGGAGTGCTGGGTCCAGTGCTGGGCCCCCTGACACAAGTAGTAACTGGACATACTGGAGCAAATACAACAAAAGGCTACAAAGGTGATTAAGGGACTGGAGCAACTCTCATATGAGGTCCAAGCTGAGAGAGCTGGGACTGTTCCGCCTGGAGAAGGCTCAGAGGGACTTGGTTAGCAGGTAGGTCTCGGAGGGTTGTGATCTAGTTGGAAGCCTGTAACTAGTGGTGTTCCTCACAGGTCAGTGCTGGGTCCAGTCCTGTTCAGTGTATTCACCAATGACCTGGATGAAGGGATGGAGTGCACCATCAGCAAGTTTGCTGATGACACGAAACTGGGAGGGGTGGCTGACACCCTGGAAGGCGGACCTGGACAGGCTGGGGAGTTGGGCAGAGAGAAACCTAATGAAGTTCAACAAAACTAAGTGTAGGGTCCTGCACCTGAGGAGGAATAACCCCATGCACCAGTACAGGTTGGGGGCTGACCTGCTGGGAAGAATCTCATCGATGTTTACAAATACTTAAAGGGAGGGTGCCGGGAGGAGGGGGCCAGTCTTTTTTCAGTGGTGCCCAGTGACAGGACAAGGGGCAATGAGTATAATATCAAATATAGGAAGTTCCCATCTGAACACGAGGAGGAACTTCTTGACTTTGAGGGTGGCAGATCACTGTCACAGGCTGCCCAGAGAGGTGGTGGAATCTCTGACTCTGGAGACATTCCAAACCCGTCTGGATGCCATCCTGTGCAACCTGCTGTAGGTGGACCTGCTCTGGCAGGGGGGTTGGACCAGATGATCTCCAGAGGTCCCTTCCAACCCTTAACATTCTGTGATTGTAACCTCAACAACATATGTAAAAATCTCATGGGGAGAGCTAGATAGTGCCAGACCCTTTTCAGTGGTGCCCAGTGACAGAACAAGAGGCAATGGTCACAAAAATTTTGTTTAAATGTAATAAAGCATTTTTCTTGTGACAGTGGTCAAATACCAGGCACAGGTTGCCCAAAGACATTGTGGAGTCTGAATCCTTGCAGACATTTGACATCTAACAAGAAACGGTCCTGACTTACTGTAGCTGACCAGGTTTTGAGCAGGAAGGTTGGACTAGATGACCTCCAGAAGTCCTGGCCAACCTCATTTGTTCTGTGATAACTGGAATGTGGTACGGTAATTTTGAAATAACTCCTTCCACAAAAATATAATAAATGTGAAATATTCCAAATATAAGAAATCTCCATAGCTGCCAGAAAAAAAGTTTCTGCATAAAGAGAACTGTTCTTTCAAGTATTTTTGTACCTTTTAAGATAGAGAAGTCAAACAAGCATGATTTTAAGGGAAATGACAGGAAAATGTCTATTTTTAAGCTTGTAAGAGAATATTAAATTAGAAGTCATATAATGAAACAAAGCTGTTCAGCTAATAATCTTCTCTCCCGAGTATTGCAAACCAAGTTCACTCTTTCATGAAATTCAACTCTGAAAGGATTATTAAGTGTGAAAATGCATTTGAACTTGCAATTCAAATATTCCCCTAAAGGGTTCTCTTAAGGCATTTCTGTGGTTGTGTTCCATTATCTCTCCTGTATCATAACCCAAATTCTATTAATAGCAGAGAATGTAAAATAGAAACCAGTTGCATGTTTAACCAGAGAAGCAGGAAAGACTAAGAAATGAACACATTCAAGATTAGAGCTAGGCTGTGAGATTACAGGATACGATTGAAGTTATTCTGGCTTTCACTTGATGACGTCCATTAAAAAAAAAGTTTTGTCTTTTAGGAAATATGTAAATAATGCAGCCTGCACTACTTCCACTGTAGAATAATACTGTCTGAAAAAATTAGTTTACTTCAGGAGAGAATTATTCATAGTATCCAGGTCTCTAAGTAAGTAGCCCAGCCTAGTTAAGGTTTCTCATTGAAACTCCAGTGCTTGAACATTCGAAAGTAGACTCTAAAATAAGAAGAAAGGGGTGAAACTACCTATTCATGCACTGACAAGCTTTTATGTGTTTGGATGGTAGAGAATGACTTATTCCTGTCTCTATTGAAGTTATTGGCAAATTTCCCGTTATGTTTAATGAAGCAAGCGACAGTCGCTGTGAGTCTCCAAGGACGCAAGTTATTCGTTACAGTAAAGGAATGTGGGTCACTGTGGAGGAAGACCAAAGGAGTTGAATCAAGAACACACAGTGAGACTCTTTGGTGCTTGTTTCTCTGCAAAACGCTGTGTTGTGCACCGTTGCTCTGTTGTGGAAGTCAGTCCTCTTCAAAACCGGGCTGCCAGAATGGTGCCTCACAGGTAAATATGCCAAGATTCAAATATTTTAATGAGGTGCCTGATGTCTGTCTCTTTCCCTCCCAAAAGAAATTAGCCATATACAAAAAATTAACACTTTTACATGAGAAAGATATTCCAATGCTGACCTCTAATTAAATTGACGCTGCACAAGAATCCTATCACCGTGATGTTGTACGCTACCCGCCCACAACCACCCCCCAAAAAACATTGCACAGAAAGCAGACAGGACCTCCACTCCTTGCAGTCCTGGTTTTACAGATGCTGAGGCAGTACACCTCATTCCTTTGGCAAGCTGTGAAGCTTCTCTGTGCCCCGCTAACATTCCTGACATTTGCTTCTATCCAGGAAGATAAAATGCTTCCTCCTAGTGCCACTAGTCCAACAGTTTGACAGACTCCATGAGCCCGATACAACGCGAGCATCATAAACCTCTACAAGTCATTTCCAACAGAAGCAGACACACATACTCTGGAAGTTTTTACAGCAAACATTTATGTTGCAATGCCAATGTCTGCTCAGGCTGCACATACCAGCTTCTGAAAGTACCCTGGTAAATACACTCCCTGTTTAAATGAGGATATAAACTCAAAATGCATTAACAGGAAACATTTCCGTTTGCCTGCTTGATTTGAGAATAATGTATAATTTCAAGTAGTTACTCTCCTTAAAGATAATTTAAGGTTTTTTTAAAATTTAGATTGCTAAAGAATAAATAAAATTCAGACTGTGCTATTTATTTCCTTTTTGACCTTTAAATAGAGTTTAAGAAAGAAGGCCCAATATAAAACCCCTTAAAATTGCACATGGATAACAGGTTCTTTTGTGTGTTACGTATCACCTGAGAAACCAAATTTACTCATGGGCTCTCCCGTAGCCTTTCAAAAGCGTTATTCTGTGAAGGTTGTATTTTTGAAATCTTTTTAAAGGATATTCAGTAAGGAGGGAGCGGGGGGAAGGATGACACCAGTGAAGAGAGTACCCCAGAGGAGATCCTTTCTGATGCCCTGCAGACAACCAGGGGGCCATACCCAAAGAAGGCAGGTGTGACCCAGAGCGGTCTCTGCCAGGGCAGGACTCCAGCTGATTCCCATCAGGACATTAAAAAAAGGATGATTTCTCCATCCCCCACCCTGATGAAGACACACTTCACCTTTTCCTTGGGGCTGCTCCTCTACTGGCATGCAGGAAGCAGCCACACCAGTAAGATTGAAGGCAGCTGCTGTGCAAAAACTCTAGAAGAGTTTAGATGGGAATATTTAGATCTACCATCGTTTAGAAAGTATCTTCACTGAGGAAATGCTTACTAGCAATTCAGATATTACTGCAGTAGAAATAAAGAGTTCCATTTGTTTCACTATGGAATTCAGTAATTAGCTTTTAAATCTTCCGAGGCTAAAACTTCCTTATTATAATGCTATTACTATAGTTGCTACATTACCCTCGTCATAGTGGAATTTCATTTGCAATATCATCTGTAGCAGAAATGATTTTACCACTTAAAGGTCAGTTAGTTCCAAATTTTCCTGTTCCATATTAAAAAATTAATCAAAATATAACAGTTTGAGGCTTGTTACAACTCCAGTTGTTAAAATACCTTAAGGTTCTGTGAAACTTACTTAATGGACAATTGGTTGTTTTCTTTGGGTAGATGTCCTGGGCTTGAGTAAAAAACAGTTAATTTAATAGAAAATAGTTTATCTTTGTTTACTACAGTTTATATTTGGCATGTTTATAAGAGTAGTTTATACCTGGTGGACAACAGTGCTAGGCCAGGATTTTTACAGGTATATTTATAAAATTTATACAATTAATATTAGTTAACGTTAAATAGATACAGTAACTACATCTGTTAATGCAGAAACTGAATGTAAAGAAGCTTTTTTTTTTTGTTGGTTTGTTGATTGTTTTTTTTTTTCCCCCCGGCTACCTTATTTGGGATCTTTTCAGTCCTGAAGTTAGAAAATCCAAGACAAGCTTCCAGCACCAAACAATTAGAGGTCAATTTTTCAAAAAGCTTTTTCCTTATGCTAAAGTTGGCTAAATATTTTTTCTTCTTCCTCAACTACTGGACTGACGACTAAAAGGGCATTTCCATCACTACATCAGGAGACCTGGGGCCAGAGTTGCAAAGTGAGGGATATAATAGTGCAGGAATAAAAAAAATTGCACATGCGTATCAGATACTGTGATTCACAAAGGACCATTGTCCACAAATATTCATTTAAGGCACAACTGGAAATATCACATTTCTTGGTCTTTGACAGCAGTAGTTCCTGATACTTAGAGACCCAGCGCGTCTTTAACAATTCAAAACATCAAAGAAATGAACTGATCAGTTTAAGCAGATGAGTTCCAGGTATTTACAGTCTGCACTTGGTTTTATATGCTTTTAATCATTATCGTTAGCATTGTTTGACTGACATGATGATGTGGAGGAATTGTAGATTTTAGTTAAATAGGATCAGGTTAGTACTGAAGAAAGTAATGAGAATCTACATTCTAAATATTTCCAAGTGAAATGTTTTTCTAAAATGAAGCAGATTTCTGCCAGACTCTCTGACTCTTGAGTGACTGCTGAAATACCATAAACACTAAATAATCATATGATAATGGACATGTAATAAATGCAGATATACTAGATAAGCTAAAAAGGAGAGCTGGTACCTGCTAGATGTTGTCTGAAATCTTTTTATCTTTAGTCCATAGTGATCCAATGCACAGATCCACGTATAAAGCAGTTTGGGCACGCTACCAACCACAGTGGATGACCACACTGGACAGGTTAAGGAAGACTCATCAAAAGCCAGCCCTTGTAGAATAACACTAAAGTATTATATATAGACACATTTGTAGAGAAGATAAGAATGCCTTTTCTGCTAGATAACCTACTTCATTTCTTTATCACTAAATGGCTTCAAGGAAGATTAGGATGTCTAGAGAAAGACTCTGATGTTTCTTAAGTTTCCTTCCTAGTCATACAACTCCTGTGGCTACAAAGAAGATAGGGAAGGATGCAAGTTGTCTGAAAATTGGCATGCATAAGCTCTCCCCTTTTTTAAACTCTCTGCTCGTGAGGAAAAGAGAAATCTGTATTTAGGAATAAGTATAGAAATCTAAGTGCTCCCTCATCCAGAAAGAATATCAAAAGTCCAGTAACACCCTCTGAGGAACATAGAATTCCTACAGTTTGTGAAAGAATTTGGTTTCAGTCAAATTCAGAATACCTGATCCAGGTATTACCTTGTTATTAGGTACAATACTGACCAGCTTCAGAAGTTGTCATCAAAAAGTTCATGTATTTAAGACTTCAGATATTAGCTCCAAGGCTGTTTAAAAAACAACCCACAACAAAAAAAAACTCCCCAAAACCCACCAAACAAAACACCAATAACCCCCCCAAAAAACCCAACCACACTGTGAATCTGTAGCATGATATGATTGTCTGAGTTTTAATTTCTTTCTTCCCCCCTCCCCCTTTGTTTCATTCCTCCTTTTAGCACCTTTTTTTTTTTTTTTTTATCTCTGGCGGAGGCTTATGACAGACTGAAGCTCATGCAGGCAACTCTTAGAAGATTAAAAGGCAAAATATTTTATTCAAGCTTTTGGAAAGTTTTTTTTGTTGTTAGATTCCTTGTAGTTTATAAAATTTAACCTCATTCTGAACAATTTATCAGCATACTGAAATGTAAAAGAATATATGTCAATTTAAAAAGCCAAATATTCCTTTGTTCACTATCTGATAAAGTATTAGAAATATAATTACTTTCATTAATTGCTACCTTAATGGCTATGGAGGGCTTGTAGGAAATACTTTTAACAATTGATGACTGAATGATCCAAGAATAAGTCATATTTTTGACAACATAGTATTTGTGTGTAGAAAGGTAAATGTTTCTTACAACTAAGGATAAGGAATATGTTAAGATGTTTCCAATGTAATTTTGCATAATTTTAAACAACTAATGAACTAGCAAATATTAGCCTTCTAGCATGAGATTGTCACTTATTGAATGCCTCAGTAGTTTTAATCTGTTTAAGAACCACGGTATAATAGCACATACTGAACATTCACCACCTAGATGCTTCCTTTCCCATGTTGGGCAAAGTTTAATGGACTTATCTGTGGCTAATGAGGAGGAAAAACATCCAAGGGATTTGGATATACTAATTTAGTAATGAATGAGGTTTAAGCAAACATGGAAACTAACCTTCAATAGCCTATCCATTCAACAGTTTAAAATATGCTTAGACACAACATCATGCACCAAATTACAGCTGTGCTGTAGTGTCCAGAAATACCGCAAGAATTTTAATTTACTGCTGCCATAAAAGGAAGTGATACATTAGTCTGATCTGATGAGCGAGGTTGTCCTCTGCTGACCTAGGTTGTCCTGTGTTGACCTACTGTGATACATCTGTTGAAGCTGATGCAAATCTGTGCCAGATGGAAGAGACACAAATTTGCAGCTGCAATATGTGACAGTTTTTCCTCCTACAGTATAAAGCACCCAACTGTGGGTTTGTTTACATTTGGTTTGGGGCTTTTTTTATTAATGCTATTATGTGAGGGGCAGATGAGTGTTTAAGAGTATTTTAGAGTATTTTGAGTCTTTTTAGCAACTTTATTCTGTCAAAGAACAACAAGCATTCAGGTACACCAGATTTCTGGAGAGGTGGGATTCTTCAAGGAGACTGAAGAGTTATATGCTAGAATGCATTGATTTAAAAGTTTAACTTCAGAAAATAAATTTTAGCCATGTTAAAGAGGCTGAAACATGTTTTGAGTTCATCTTACTCTGGATGTGACAACTTAGCTCTAAGCATGCAGAAAGAATAATAATGGAGAGCTACACCCAATTTCCATTATAGCTTCATTGCCCATAGGTGATACACATGCGGGTTTTGTGCATTTCAATAAACTAAGGTGTTTTGTTAAACCCTTTTTCTAATCTAATACAATTTCTTTTCAGATCATTAGGGAATTATTTATATCAATAAAGAAACAGAAAGCAGAAGTACAATGAATGAAGAATAAGCAGCAGCCATTTTGGGGAGTTATTGAATATTTCATGAAGTTTATTAAATTAGATGGAATTGCTATTAGAACGTAAATTCCTTGCAAAGAGGGACAATAATATCGTGTCTCAAACGCAAATGATCATAATGCTGTCGCTTTAAAAATAACTACACATACAAGCCCGTATTAAAAGCAGATTTTAAAAACCATAATTCAGAAAAGTTTAAAAAACCCCTAATGTTATTTGTAGAATTCTATAAGGCATTTTCTATACATTTGTAAATGCAGTTTTTCATTATTTTTCCCTCTCTGATCTTTTCATTATTTAATGCACAGGGTAAAAATCTTATACTTTCTAGAAAAAGAAATATTCTGCCATTGAACTAAAACTAACTGAAAAAAGCGAAAGATTGGCTGAAAGTAAAAGAATGTTCTCTTAAAAGAAAAAATCCTGAGTACTGATTAATGAAAAATTCAGGCTGGAAGGTTGGTGGCTAACAGGATTAATAAAGTTATTCACACCTTTTCCTAATATAGCTGACCTCTTTCAATGTGAGTCCATTAGCATACAGAAGTTATAACCATCTTGTTACTCTTTGTAACCCACGCGGAATGAAGTGATTCAAAACCCAGTGTATGTGTTTTACTACACTGAGAGTATTCAATTAGGAAAAGTACTCAGTCCAAGATTAACAGTCTTTTTAATCACTTAGTAGCCCTTTGCACATCACTCATCCTCTATTTCTCTAATAATTAATCACTAAGTTATATTAGGGGACATTAACCTAGAGGTTGTTGAATGAACCCTCTAGATTCATTCAGTGTCTGTTACTATTGAGTGATAATCATTTGTTATAAGATATTTGTCTCCAGCCTGATTAGCTTGATAAAGGACAATAATTAACAACAAATGGCACCATACTGGAATACTGGGACTGGAGGTGGGGGTTATAAGGTTATTTAGAAATAATAGTTCAATTTAAAAACAAATTAAATAATGAGCAATCAACTGCTTAGCTAGAATCATCTCACACCAGCAAGATTTTTGGTCATTTTTTTTTCATACTTTGACTTTTTTTTTTCCTGCCTGTGTACTTCAGTGTATACTTGAATGCACCAGAAAAAATTTTCCCCAACCAAGAATCTCAGGTGTGGAACTCCTCTCCACATCAAGCAGTTGTCACTGGAGGCTTATGTTCCTGCAACTCTAAAAAAAAAAAAATCAGATCTTCAGGCACATACAGTTATCTCAACATCTCTGGACTGAATTAAGGGTTCTGTGCTCTTAGAAGGGCATATCATGGTCCTGCACCAGGAGAAAGGAGACTAAACAATCAGTCACATTTAAATTATTTTTTTGTCTAAAGAGCTAGCTGAAGGCTGTCCACATGTAGATTCTATTTGAATTAGTCACCTAACACTTCTCTCACATCCCACAGAAATACAAAGGATTCAGTCCAACCATTCACTTTAGCTGCCCACCTAAAACAGTTAATCCAGACAATATCTCAGGTACAGAAACCCTGTTTCCAAAGTATACCACTGCTTGAGGACATATGCTGGTCTGTGGCCTGAGCAATCTAAGTGAGGCTGTGGCCTAAAAGCTTTCCAGTGCCTCGAGAAAACTTTCCAAAACTCTGAGAATAACAAAATAATCCAATCAAAGTGCTGAAAGCTTTCTATTCAGTTAAAGCATTCATCATGACTCATTAAAAAATAATCTTAGTTTATTCTGTTCAGAGACATAGATGGATAGATATTTCAGTCCATCCTGAAAATCTGATTAAAAAAATCATTACATTGGGCCAAAAATACTCCAAAAAAGCTGAAATAGTTGGTTTCATATTGCCCCTGAAAAATGCTTATACGAAAACCAAACAGATTTTCCAAGCAAAGGAATTTTTCAAGACATCTGTAAGCCAAAAATATTTGTTTCTGAAGCCTATTTCAAACCAAGCAACTTATTGAAACAGACATGAATTTACTAAATATTTTGAGTTAATACTCTTTTTGCCAAAAAAATTGTCAGTGTTGTAAAAATATATTTCTGCCTGTTAATTTCATTGTGCATAAAGATTTGTAGGAAATTATCTGCTCTGCAATTTTATTTGAAGCAGTACAGAAAAAAACATAGTGCTTTCCTTCCAGCCATTTAAGTGAATGTAGACATAACACCTTTATTCATTTGGCTACTCAGTCTGAATTATTTTTGATTACTCTTTGTCTGTGAGTAAAAATTATAATAAAGGCCAGTTTCAGAAATTGACAAGCTAAAAATATCATTACATTTAGCCCAATGTTTTCTCTTAAAAGTGTTACAAAAACAGTTATCAGGAAACTGAACCATTACTGAAGACAATTTCATTATTCTTCCTCACTTGGCAAAGTTCTTTGCTTTAAGGACAGCCTTTGAAATTAATTGAATACATCAGAATAAAAATTATATGCTCAAAATTTAATAAAATTGCACATTATTTCCCAAAAGCCACATAATTGTGTGGGTATGCTAGTATAACATCATAATACATGTCATTTCTCTATAGAATCAATTACTTAGCAGGACAGATAATGGGTGGTCACATATTACTATGATTATTTTTATTGTGAAAATAGCAACAACAGTTGTAACCGAAGTAGATGTAACAGTCAACGTATCAATAACATCAACATCATTGCCTTTTTATAGAATATCCTAGAAGAGGGACAAGGCATCTTTGAATAAATATTGTATCAAAAATAATTTCTGCTTTCAATTAACTCCTGTTTCATCTCAATATAATCAAATAGTCAAGTATGAAGTGAACTTTTTAGGATCCAAAACGAAGACATTTCTGCAGCCCAGAGTGTATTTCTAGGGTTTTTTTTCCTAAATAATGGACTATAACTAAGACCTGTTGTTTCCTGTTAACAATAACATTATTTTTAAAGGAGGAAGAAATAAGGAGGATGAAAGGTGAGGGGCAGAGAGATTTGCAAGGTCTTCCAAAACAGGAATTCCTACTCTTCTGCTTTAGAGAAGCATGCAAGATATAGGGAGAGCTGCAGAGAGATGTTAGATGTTAAGGAAGAATTGGATCCTGCCTGTGTGACTTTTCATTATAAAATACCCTTTTAAAACACATTTTATTAAAGCTTCTTAAAAAACCCAATGAGCTCTCTTTTGGTAAGAAAAAAAATTAGATGGATAAAATTGTAGTTTAATTATTTCAGCTCATAATTGTTGAGCTCTGTCATTGTTTTATAAGCTTTATTGCAAGACCTGAAGTGAAAGGGGAATAGGAAGTGATTCAAAAAAATCTTGAACAGTACTTATTCGCAAAAATAGAGTTTTGCTAGCTACCAGTTCATTTGTGACTCTAATCTGAGATCAAGCAAGAAATTTACCAGAAGTAACTCTTATTTCATATTCACGTACACCAACAATGACTCTGTCCTACAATTTATTTCAAAGTATGCTATGACAAGACTATTGTACTTACTTTAAAATCTTGAAAGGCAGTCATAACTGCATATCATTTTCTGAAAAATAAACATAGCTGTTAAGATACAACTTCAGGGTACCTTCCTTTTAAAACAGAGCCTTCTACTTTAAGAATCACCTACTTTTTTGCCACCAAAAAATATGGACTCGTGGAAGCATATTTATTATATACGTTAGGTAGAATTGTACAGCTACCACTAAAAAGTGTGCTTAGCACTTAAGCATTAGCATAGTAATTCTTACTTTTCAGAAGGTATGGCCTGATTTATGTGTAATTCATGCTGTCTTTTCAATAATACTCTATAGTGTCTATGGGTTCTACTAGTTGTATATGTTGTTTCTCTTGCCACCAGGGACAATTATTTTATGCTAAGCATAGCTGACTTCTTATGGTTTTCTTTGTTTTATTGTTTTCATCTTATAACATGATCACATTGCCATCTATCCTAGTTTAAATGCACAGATCCATTTTTGGACTACACGAGGAAACAATAAGCAAGTTTTCAAATACCAGTGTGCGTAAATAATTGCTACAGAAGTTTAAGAGATTATTTTTGCTAGGGGAATGCATGCTCTTTTCATTTTTTATTCTCTTTCATGCTAGTAGCTTTTGCTTTGAAAAAATCCATGTTTCCAGGCAGTAACAAGGGCATAAAGTTATTTTCTGCAAATTGTGCAGTTCTAGCAATCTTTGTTTCTCTTCAGTATCTCTGCTGAAGTGGTTGTATAAGCGCGTTCCAATTACACAAAGTGGTAAGTAGTTCTATACATGCAACGGCCACAATGCTGTGTACTGTTGCGTTTATCAGCTTCTTACTTGACATGCACCCTACTAACACTGTCAGAAGAAGAGTAGCAAGACGACCCTTAATAGTAAACAGGTAGGTGCAAACTGGGGAGAAAATGCTATCAAAAAAAAGGAAGTAAAGCAGCAGCATTTTATTTTTTAAGTAAGACCTATAGCTGGTTAGTTCTGCTCTGTGTTCAATACAGCTCTTAACACCTGTTGGCCTAAACAGCTACATTTGCCTCCCTCTTTTCCTTCCTCCAAGCAGACTTCCCACAATTCTCCAGCCCCAAAAAGTAAAAAGAATTTTACTCTTTTTGAAAATTTCCCTTCCTTCCGTAGCCTCCATTTCTCCTGTTCTCACAAAGACTACTTTGCAATTCAGCGATACCTGCAGGAGGAATTGTGTGACACTTTAGGGATTAATTTCCTCTTCACTTTGATCAAAGAAGGAGGCAAGGCAGGGTCAGGTTGGCCCCTGACTAAAGCCATTCCTTCAGAGGCAGATGCTGGAGCTGCTTGGAGGTGACTTGTAAAAGAAGAGGCAACAGCTTCAGCTGTGCCCCAGGAACCACCTCACAACTTCACATGCAGAATGAGATTTCACCTTTTACCCACTGGCTGCAGCATATACAGATGGAAAGTCTGGTATCTTCACTGCGCAGCTATTGAAATTGAGTTGTATCCTTATAAATGGATGCACCACATTCCAAAAGGGCAAAGACAGCCAAATTGTGTGTTAAAATGTGTCTGTGGTCTAAGTACAATCAACATAACAGGTCAATACACAGACTACCCTCCTCTCCCACTGTACTTATTAAGCAAATGGGAAACTTCTGTGAGAAAAACCAGATAAAGCACCTGTTGGATTACACAACCTTAAGCAAGCTGCATGAATCAGCTTTTTCGAGACCACTGCTCTTAATCTTCAAGAGTTTCTTTTTCTGCAGAGCTCACTCTCTCAGCTCACAAGAAAGTGCGCTGAAGCACCTGACAACCAGGCTGACTTCCTTGCTAACTGACAAGCTTGTCACTGTTAGATACTTCAGAATTCACGGCACAGATTTCATCTTCATAAATGAAGATTTCAAAAAATATATTTGTATATATTTTCATATCAGCTGATGATGACCTTCCACATTTTTTCTCTTCAGTACACAGTTGGCCCATTGCAGGCAGGACAGTCAAGGAAAGCTGTTGAATCAATGCTGCTGTTCTAGCCTGATTTTAGGTTCTACATCATAACAAAATTCATAACAATGGAAAAGATTTGCAGAGTGAATAAACCGGAACCAAGAAAGTGAAAGGAGGAATAAGGCAACAGAAGCAGAAAGTAATGGGGAGCCAGTCTGCCAAAAGAAGTATAGATATAAAAAATGCTATTTTCCAGCACACAGACAAGATGAACAGAGCAGAAAAGTCAGAAACTGATTTTCAAGTCAAGAAGAACAAGGTCCTGAGCCCATACTGTTTTGTGAGAACTAGAGTAGCTCCATCAATATAGCGTTGCAGACCTAAATTTTTCTGGGTCTGGGAAATAAGACACTCTCCATCACCTGACACAATACAAATTTTTCCTCCCATGTATTTAGATTAGACATATTCTTTTTAAAATAAAAGGCTTTTTTAAAATTTCATTTGGAATATAATTTAACTTTTATAACTTTTGGGTTGCCATGGATACGTAAGAAATGTACACATAAAAATCACTCCCAGAGATACAGTGCATCAAGTTGAAATAAATTATGTTAGCTGAAAATTGCAGTATTTTTCATGAATGCTATATGAATATTGAATATTTTCTCATTGTTTAATATGTTACATCTGGTTTTACTGTGTATCACACAAAATTAGGAGCTATAGAGAACTAACTTTATAAGAGATTTCAAACATAAAATGGAACATAGGTGGAGGGCATCTAATATCAACTGTCACTTTGATTTTACTCTTTCCTGTATTAGTTGTTTGTTTTCTCCTTTCCCCTTGACATCTATTTGTTTTAGTATAATCCTTATTTGTCTTTCTTCAGTTATCTCTTTCCTCCTTCAGTCTTTTATTTCTTGCTGCCCTATTCTTTCATACTATTTTTAGTTACTTCGCTCCTGTACCTTTTCCAACCAATATTTGGGCTCAGCAAGAGAGGAAAACCAACTCACACAGGGGAAGAGCTGAAAGGAAAATAACAATTTCTTCCTAGTTTTCCCAAATGAATCCATAGCTTTTCCAAGTGAAGGTACACTTGAAAGAATTATTGGCTTAAGTCCACTAGTTTAACAGGGAAAAGTTGCATCTATCTGCTACTTCAGCAGTAACGTGCTTCAGAAATAATTCAGTCAGGCAGTGCAATTCTGGTGACCACACCAGTGAAAGTGTTGTTGAAATTGTAATTTACTGCAGACTGCTATCTCTGTTTATATCTAGTATATAAAGAATTTCCGTGGCTTGCTGAAGATTGAGTTTATTCTTTCTTGGGTGCATATTCTTACTGCTTGATAAAGATACAAGTTCAAAAACAACATAAACAAATGCAAAAAGCTAGTAAATTCTTCTTGGTCATCATTTACATCTGTTACAGCATGCATTGGACTAAACCAGTGACAAACAATGTGGTAGAAATATTAGCTACAAAAATTAGGACAAAGTTTCAAGAGCTACTTGACATTAGCATTAATTTATTATGTGCCCTGATTTTTATGTAGTACACGGTATAATATGGAAATATTTTCTTATAGAAAAGGTTTTAGACCACCTTCACCTAAAAAGGTAGGTTCAGGTACAGAAGTGTCATTCCAGTTTGCATAATATTAAAGAAAACAAGTGAGCAGCCCCTTTATCCAGCCTAAAACTGTACTTTGAACAGAAGCTTTCAGCTTGCTAAGGAAGAGTAATTCTGAGAAAATCAAGTACCAATTATTTTCAAAGTACGCAAAATTTTGCATTACAAAGTTTATTTTTAATAACTATATTGGTCTTAATAGCCAGCAGTTTTAAAAAAGGTTGGAATCTCTTTTGCATGTGTACTGCATTATGAGACAAAAAACAGTTTCTGCCTTCAACAGAAAACAGAGCAAATAGATGAAAAGAGCCAGTAGATGGGAAATACGGTCAGAAGTACAGTATCTTTAACATATCCTAATTTAGCAGTTTTTAACTACCTTCAAGCAACAACTATATTTCAGTTTCTAAGTGTTTGAGACACATGTAGCCTTAATTTCTCTAACTATTTTCAGATTATCCATTATATTCAGTATAAACTCACACTTGGAGAAATTTAAAATAATGTATGATTTTACACAGTATTATTTTTCTGTACCCTGGAAAGATCAGAGAGAATTATATTTAAAAGAAGGATATGAATATTCATGTACTTTAACATGACAAAATAATTGTCATTTTAAAGACTTCTTAATGCTGGTATCTCAGTATTTACAATAAGGTATATGGGAAAGCTGTGGAATAACTTCCACATTTAAAGTTTTTATGGGATTAAGGAAATATAAAGAATCATTTCAAAGAAAATAAACACAGGAAGTGTTTTCCTCTCTACTGCAGAGAAGAAGCTATTTGAACCCTAAGCTGTTTATGAAATAGTCAGTTTCCATTTTCATCTGTATGTTTCTGAGCTAAGTGGTGCAGTTGACACACCTGAGGGACAGGACGCCATTCAGAGGGACCTCATGAGGTTCAACAAGGCCAAATGCAGGGTCCTGCTCGGGGGTCAGAGCAACCCCCTGGTATTAGTACAGGCTGGGGGAACAGAGGCATCGAAAGCAGCAGCCCTCAGGAGAAAGATATAGTGCATGAAAAACTGAATATGACCTAATGTACGCTCACAGCCCAGAAAAAAAATCGTATCCTGGAATGCATCAAAAGCAGCGTGGTTAGGGGAGGTGATTTTGCCCCTTGGCTCTACTCTTCGGAGACCCCACCTGGAGTATTGCGTCCAGCTCTGGAGCCCCCAACATAAGAACAACACGGACCTGTTGGAGCGAGTCCAAAGGAGGATCAGAAAAATGATCAGAGGGCTGATCATGTCCTCTGAGGACAGGCTGAGAGAGTCAGAGTTGTTCAGCCTAGAGAAGAGAAGGCTCCAGGGAGATCTTATAGCAGCCTTCCAGTACCTAACAGAGGTTTAGAATAAAGATGGAGACAAACTTCTAGCAGGGAGTGTAGTGATAGAATGAGGGGAAACAGTTTTATACTGAAAAAGGGTAGATTTAGGCTAGATGGAAGGAAGACATTTTCTACACTGAAGGTGGCAAAACGCTGGCCTAGATTGCCCAGAAAGCTGGTAGATGTCCCATCCCTGGAAACATTCAGGGGCAGGTTGGATGGGGCTCTGAGCAACCTGATCTAGTTGAAAATGTCCCTGCTTATTGCAAGAGAGGTTGGACTAGGTGGCATTTAAGAGGTCACTTCAAACCAAAGTATTCTATGATTTTAATAAGCCAAGTCAGATTGCTTAGATGAAATTAAATAGAACATTGCTTATAACAGTATATATTTAAATAAATTGTACAAAAGGACAATTACAATACTTCAACTTCTTGAAGCTTTTTTTATAGTACCTGCTACAAAAGCAAAGTGAAATGACATAATAGAGCTTTAGCATGTAAAACGTCTTTTACTGATAGCTTGCAAATTGCTAGCTGTCATGTATGACAAATACATACCTTTGGTGTTACATTACCCATGTCTTTGATAAAACTTCTGAGAAAGACATGATCATTATTACAGTAAAAGCACAAAATCCAGTGTGATATTACCTCTCCTAGTAACAGATAAACGTTACTTTTTGTGTTAAACTTCCTTTCCCCATCTTTCCCACAAAAGGTGTATCACCATTTCTAGATTTCTCATAATCATTACCCAGTGCATTTCAGTAGAAACTTAATAATTTAATGAAACAATTTTAATTGTGAAATATACAGTATAGTTGTAAGTATTAGGTAACTCATACATGCATTTTCTACTTCTCTCAATAAACAAGTCCAAACATCTCTCCCCCTTGCTGGCTTGCTTCACTACTTGAAGATGAAGGAACACACTACCAGGTTTAGCTAAATGAGACCTGAGTCCCAACATATTCAAGATATTGAAACTAAGTAGCCAAAATACTAGGAAGACCAAAAAATTCTGAAAAAAGTTTATTTTTTTGATTGCCTTAATGTGATGAAAAGCATAGATCTGCTTAAAGACAGTCTCCAGGCATGTTTTGCTTTTGCGAGTCATGGAGTAGTCATTGCAGTACATTATGCAGTACAAGCCCACAAGATCTGATTTCATAAAACAACTTCCAAGTCCTAAAGTCAGCATACTTGTGAACATGTTCAACAAGCAGTTTGGAGCACTTGCTGAAATTAAAATATATTTGCACATTACCATAACTGTCCTTCCTCTTAACCTAGATTAGAAAAAATTGAGCCTCCTATTGTACCTTTTCCCCCCCTCACAATCAAAACTTTCCCAGCTTTATCTTCATAGAATCATAGTTTAGTTTAGGTTGAAAGAGACCTGAAAGATCATCTAGTTCCAACCCCCCTGCCATGGGCAGGGAAACCTCCCACTAGACCAAGTTACTCAAAGCCCCATCCAACCTGGCCTTGAACACTTCCATGGATGGGGCATCCACAGCTTCCCTGGGCAACCTGTACTAGTGCCTCACCACCCTCATGGTGAAAAATTTCTGCCCGAGATCTAATCTAAATCTGCCCTCTTCCAGTCTGAAGCCATTATGCCTCATCCTATCACTATATACCCTTGTAAAAATTCCCTCTCCAGCTTTCTTGTAGGCCCCTTTCAGATACTTCTAAGGCACTTACAAGGTGTCCCCAGAGCCTTCTCTCCTCCAGGCTGAACAACCCAACTCCAAGTAAAGTCTAGATAAGACATAAGTTTATTTTTTATGTAGATAATTCTGAAAGTATCACATGAATTATCTTCAGTATTCTCAACTACAGAAGGCTGGCTTTTGCCATTTATGTTCAGTATTGGTGATGTCATGACCAAGATGCAGTTGCAATCAGGATAGAACAGCTGTAAGCAAGTACAACTCTATCATGTGACCTGTGGTCATGCTAAAGCTGGTCACTAACACAGGAGGCAGTTAGTTCCACATCTTTCCTCTTTAAGTGTACTTCTGAGAAGGCCAACACTGTAGCACTGTAACTTCTTCAAACATTGAAGAACTATGCATATGTGATTTGGCATGCATGTTTTCCCAACGTGTGAGTCTAATCAGCTTCAATTAAAATGTTTATAGACAATGCTGTTACTTCTGAAAGAATTGTCTGCTTTGCCAACCCATCCTTAGCCAATTGTGGTATTTTCTTTGATTATATGATTTTCACATCATCTGGGTATTCCAGTGCTTCCTTCCTCATCTGAGGTGCAGGTGGGCTATGACCAGTAGCCACATCACCAACAATCATTTTGCCTCTTTTTGAGCAGTAGTCATAGCAAGTCACTCAGCAACAAGCAAATTGGTACGTGATCTAAAACTGTACAGCGTATTTCTCCTTGAGAAGTTAGGATTACACCCCTAAGGACAGAAAAAACCCCAAAAATAAAACAGGAAAGCAAAATTCAGGCCTTACACTGTGGGGAACTTGCCTCTGACTTCAGTCACCAGTATTTGTTCCACAAAGACAGATTTTCATCTCTAACCTCCATGAAGTGTCTATTGTGCAAGCTTAAATACAGAAAAAACCAGGATGTTGTTGCAGCCATGCAGAAATGTCAATCGGACATTTCTCTGTTAGCGTATATAATGTTGGTTTCTCAAAAAAAAAATCTTTCACTCTCCCACTTACACACGTTGGAGGGGAGCTTTTCCAGTTTTCACAGTCTATTTATAGATGGAAATTGTATTTTTTTTGAGGCTTATAGAGAAAGGAACATTACCCAAAAAATGCAAGTTGTGTAGCTGTTTTTTAGAAATAACAATGGAATAAGCAGAAGCTGAAAGATCTAGAGTTGTTGCAATACAATCAGGCTGGTCACTGCAAAAGCAGAGAATGTGTGTCTTTGCTTATAACTAATTATTGAATTAAAGCAGCAGAGTACTTTCTTGCTTAATCTGTTTATTTTGCTTATTCAGATAAAAGTTGCCAGTTTTAGCGGCATACTGCATCCTAAGTTTAATCTGAGCACTACTTATTTGTCAAAGACGCTTCCCAGTTGACAGTGCTGTGAAAAATGCAATTACACAAAGCTGATAGATTTTTTTTTTTCTTAAGAAGCAGAAACTGTCCTGTTTAGTCACCCTGCATGTAGAAGCCTGCACGCAATTATGTCAAAATGTGAAGATATTATGAACAGACACTGGCAGAAATATTTTCAGGTCTTTAGTGTGTCCAGATTATGCCTAGATCACCAATATAGCTTAGAAAGCATGAAAAATTAATGTATTCAAGTAGACTAGATTAACATCTCTACTCAAAAAGGACTGTAATGAAGTTTTCCTCTTTACCTGATTGATGTTACCTTTAAGTGACAAGGAAGTCATTCATCTTAAGCAGTAACTGTGGAAAATAAAGTCAGTGTTATCTTTATAGTTTCATCTCTCTCTTCCTTTAGAAGTGATGCAAAACACATACACTGAGAGGACTTAAAAAAAAGGGGGGGGAACACCCACATAAAAAGTACTGAAGTTGATAAGAGCTTAAGTCTCTAAAATCTCCTATTTTTCCTTTTCCACTTCTACCACCTGCGACACAAAGGAGAGAGCATGACCTTCACAAAACAAGTGACCTCATAACTGCTAAAACTCTTTAAGAAGATACGACCTCTCTCTCATAATCAAAGTGTCCAAGAGAATGATGAACTACACTTTCTCTTCTACTCACAAGACAGAGTAGGGCTTATTTCCAGCCACCAGAGTAAACTGCACTTTCAGTCTTTGGAAACTCGGACCTGAAAATAGGAACCAACAGTCTCATACTGTACCAGGAGGAAACCAGAAATATGATTTCTTCTGCTACCGTGTAGATCCCTAACTGATCTCAAAAACTAGCTCTACACAATTAAAAGCTAAAGAAAAATCTCTTAAATATAATAGAAGATGTTGTAATGATGGAATCTTATAATGTCACCTATACATATATGAAGAGAGAATATATTCAAATATAAACTAAAAAGCTGACATTTAAGATGGAAAATACAACATACAGATGCATTTTGTCTGCAGTTAAAGTAGCGCTAAACTGCTGAAAGAAGACTGAAACAAAATAAGCTCTCATGGTTCTAGACTTTCTTTAAACATCTTAACCTTAGGTTAGATTTACAGCCTGGTGTGTGGGAATCGAGGTTTGCTTGTTCTGTTCTCAGAGCTAAATAAAGTTGGTAATTTGTGATAATTTTGTATTTGGCATTCATTTTTATTGAAACAAACAAAAAATAAGACAAAAAGTTGAAGGGAACTGCAGTAAGTTTAACTTGAAAACTTGAGACTTGAAACTGAAGATTTTTGAAGAGTTGGTGTAACGTGCTGGCTAATATCCATCACTAATATCAGTTAGAGAGAAAAACAGATACACTTTGCATGTGATTAATAGAAAGTCTTTAATTGCTGTCATAGAGACATCCCTAGGGAACAGAAAAATCTATATTTTCCCCCTTTGATGGCTAAAGAGTTTCAATGCTTGCAGAATTATTGCACTGTAACAGGTGGGGATCATCTAGAAACATATTAAGCAGTTATTTCCCTTTTAACTAGTTGGAGGGTTTGATGTGTAATGTGGAGACATACTGGCCTCATCTATGCACAGAAGTGTTCCTACAGTGACAGAGGTGTCATGTGGAAGATCGGGATGCATTGCTATTGACATCAGCAGTAAAACCCTCTTATGTCTAGCATTGTAGCCCACACCAAATATAATGTAGTTGCTTTCCCCCATCTCCTCCTTCTCCATCAGTGCAACGTCCCAGCCACTGGCTGGTGTGGTCCTGACAGTGGACATTCAGCCTTTACCGCCACTAACCAGCAGCCTTAGCACTTGGTGACAGCTGACGTTACCCATTAGGGGCAATGAACAAACTCAAATGCTGAAATAAGTTACTGGGTGGATTTGAAGCCTGAAGAGCTTTGGCTTATTTATTTTTCAAAGGCACCAAACATTTGGAGCAACATGAGAACCCAAAAGGAGATTCCAACAAACTTTTTAATTAAAGAGCAGAATCTGGAAGTATTTGGACACCCCAACCAAGCAAAATTGTTTCATGTGTTCATTGTATGCTGACATAATCTAAAGACACAAAACTTTTGAAAAAGGGTAAGGCTGCAAAGCCAGCTACTCGAGATGTGAAAGATGCCATAAATCCACACTATCAGGGCAAAACTCGCCCCATTTGCAATGCAGAAATAAAAATCATATTCCATCTATAGCATTTGAGATGTCTGCAAAGCCTGGCACCAGAACTGAAGCTTTAAAATCCATTTCAGAGCTGTTGCGCGAGTACAGGGAGGATCCTCTAGCAATGGCAAGATATCACCCGGGGCTAGCACATGAGGTAGAACAAGCAACACTCATCCATAGACTTCAAAGATAGCCTGCAAACAGCAAGAAAGCATTAGCTTTTGTACTACATATTGATGGTGCTCTCCTGAGCAGTCAGTCTCCCCATTTCACTCTCATTTTTCCCAGGCTGTGCTCAAGAGCTCCTCACAGCTGTCTCACTGTGCTCCATCCCCTTTAAGTAAGGCTGCCACCATTTCTCCATCTCACCACACCTCCAGTGGCAAGATAGTCTCCAGTTCCATTGTAATCTTCCTTCTGGCTGCCATCCAGGTTTGTCCCACAGGGCTTTTCTTTTCCCTTGCCTGCCTCAACTCCCTGAGGCTATGTCTACATGAGAAAGCAGAAGGGTTTCAGTGAGCAGAAGGGCTCACTGTAGGGTGAGCCAGGCCTTCAGTCCACACTATGCACATTTTATAGATACATGTTCCATTCAAAGCAAGTATGTGACTCCAAATGAAGTCATATACTTCCTGACGTGGAATCTGTAATCTTTTCACTTGTGTTTTCTATAATATGAAGTAGTCATGTACTATGATGTGATTTTGACTAGAAAGAACACCACTAGCAAGTTACACTGAAATAAATTATGTCCCAAATAATTTTATTATTTGTCCTTTATTTTGTTTTAAGATATTTGCTTCTCCTAAAGTTGAGAACTGAAACAAACAAACCTGAAAAACCACCATCTTTAATTTTATGTTTTATGTGGGTAACAGGTCTAAGGTGACAAATGATTTTTTTAAAAAAATAAAAGTTAAAAGTGTCATATAGGGAAAATACCATTTTATTTTCTAATAGAATATTTACATGCATGAAAAAGTAGGTCAGCATTAGCTTATGTTTCCAACTCAATTTCATTCTTAAATATATCTGTCATTGGTGATGTGCCTCCTTTTGTGTCCCTGTCAGATCTTTCCCATTCCAACCTTTATCAGAAAAAAAATCCCCCTTTCCCCACTTCAGTTCAATTTAATAATTTTTTTTCCTTACTGTCTACTCCCATCTTCTTGCTCACTCTCTAGTAGCCTTCGTATCTCCACAGCAACCCTGCTCTTTTATTTCCTATGCAAGTTCCCCAACAAAAGATTATGAAGGAAAACAGGCATGTTACAGATTAAGGAGGCTACTGCTGTTACCTGACTGTTGTGTTTAAGAAAGTTTATACTAAAGAAAGTTGAAATCTCACCTCCCTACATCATGCAGGAGGCTCATTTGTAAGGTATTGAGAAAATCTGTATTAGAATTTTCATGTCCCATTATCGGCATATAATATAAATCTTGATATGCTCAAATAGCTGTAAGGCTTTACTTTTTATGTTCTAAATAGTAGTAGTGATTGTTCAACAGGTTTTGATTTCTAAGCCTAATAAGAGTGAGGTAAGATTGATGCTGCATTTTTTATTAGACACACATTTTTCTCCTGAAAAATCAACACATCTGCAGATGTCTATGGACGGACATACGTATGTGTATGATCTGTCCATCACATCTTAAGACACTCAGTGGTTTGTGTTACATTACTCCAAAATCATTGTGTTTTCAAGTAAAATCTGAAAATAGCACTCATTTTCTCCAACACGTTGTCTTATTTTTGTATGCCTGTGTAATTAAATAAATCATGCACTACACTAATATTGATTCCAAGGAAGCTGGAAGTTTGGGAGAGATGTTTATGCCAACTTGGAACACATAGACAGATGAGGCCCTTCCATTATATGTTGCATAAATACAATTTTCAGGTAATAATTCTGCTAGTTTTCAAGGAAAATTATGACCATTATTTGCACATTTTGTAAAGGCTAGCATGTTTCTTTATCAATTTTCCAGAGGATACAAAAAACCATCTTCTCTTTTGACACTTGGGCAACTTGTCAATATGACTTAGACAATATTTCCAAGAACCAAGTGAAATGAGTTCAAGTGAGAAAAAAATTTAAATGCAGTCATCTAAACATTGCTCAGCCCATTCCCCTGCTGGAGACTGCTGAGAAAAGGGGAAAAAAACATTTTATGAGAGCTTACCAGAGCTCAAAACCCACACCTTTCTCTAATTAAAATTCAACAGTGATAAGAGACTTGTCACTCATACCTTTAAAAGACTTTGAATGTGGGTGATTTAGGTTTATAGTTTGTGGCTGTCATCACCGCTCTTTGTGATCCCATACAGATACCATAGAACTGATACCTTCCAGTTCACTAGAAGCATAGAAATAGTTATCCACTTATAAATGTATTTAGTTTCTTAGTATTTTTACATGAAAATTAAGATATAATACTTAATTACTAGATTAGGAAAACTGAGAGATTAACAGTTCACCAAGGGACTCAAAGTCACCAGTGATATCCAAGGTACCTAGAGGAACTTGGGGGGGTGTGTAAAAACAGAAAAAGTGAAGATTCTTGCTCTTTCACCAATGATAATCCTATATAAATTGACCATGATGAATGCTGGTTATGAAATGAGTGAGATTTTAACACTACTCTCAGCAATTAAACTGAAAAGAGTTAAACAGCAGTTCTAAAGTTACTGAAGCATAACTCAAGTGAGTAATTAGATAAGACATAAAAATGCTACTTCAAATTTATGGCAGACAGTTCACATCTGTAGGAATATTCTTTTGGGATCCTTTTTTCCAGTTCTGTTTCTTGGACAAGGATGAGCATAAGAACAATTAATTATTTTTTGCTTCTTTGTTCTGCACTGATAAGCCAGAGTGACAAGTCCTTATTGCACCACTTGTTCAGAATGTGGAATCTGCAAGATTTTGGGGTCTAACTGTGCTAAAGCTGCCCTTTTACTTCTAACTCATCTGCTGTGGAAGTGCATATGTATAGGTTTCTGTTAATATTTTAAAATACCATTGTCAGAAGGCAGCTGTCATTTTAATGGTGTTTTATACATTAATTTTTCCCCCAACTCATTTGCATCTCATCTTTTTGCTGTTTCGATGTTGCTTAAAGTATCTTTGACACCACCAAGTTAGAAATGCTCAAAATTTATGCCTATACATTGTATACAGGAAGAGGCATGGCCTAATAAAACCAAGATGCTTTACTGAAAAGTTCAAGATTTTTTCAGCTTTGATTTCAACATGATTTCCCTTGTTTTCCAAAGGAGTAAGAACACAGAAGCACACAACAGGAAACATACAGCAAAGCTCAGGCTATAGCATAACATACTGACGTACATTTATTGACATGAACATCACAGTAAACTCAAAAGTGTTTATCTACTCAAAAGTGTTTATCCAACTGCTGCAGTAACTGCTTGCATCCATGCTGATGTGGTACCTCAACAGATCTGGCACATTAAATGGGGATAGTCAGAGTAAATTGGAAGATTTCCAAAGCCCAGGGTTTGACCTGAAGGTGATATATTAAGCCTATTTATTTGGCCTGAGAGTGATTTATTAAAATTCATTATTTCCTCTGGGGCAACACAAAACCAAATTTAAGTACTGACTGAAGTGCTATCTTCAAACTTATTCTTTATAAAGAGCTCAGTGGTCTTTAGTAGTTCCATGGCTATTTCCTAAAGGCAAAGGGTGCTTACACAAGGGAATCAACTGATTAGAAAACTGGCAAAACCACGAGCTACTACATCAACTTTAACAAAAGTATATAAAATAAGAGTATTCATAAGAAGGAAATTACATTTCTTAAGCTTCATAAGAAAAGGCAGAGCACATTTTATCTGGAGTAAAAAGGGAAAAAGCTGCTTAGAACTGGGAAAGAAAGGGAGTAACATGCTAAATCTTCAGACTGCTTTGAGGTAATAATATCACAGGCTAGGAGCATTGGACATGTCATTTTGCTTAGCCTTTGAGGCCAAAACTATCCTTGAGATTCTTGGAAGAAAAGCACTAAGATGAAAAGGAGTTGTTAAATATAATTTGGAATTGTTACTCATAATTTTTTTTGGTGACCATGTTTTCTATGTCTGTAATCAAAGACTTATTTTGTAACAAACGTGTTATAACCTTAATCTTGTCTAGTTTTAAGAGTGAGTGCAGATGAAGCTAGCTAATAAGGATAGAGTATTTGGGGATTTTTTGTTGTTGTTGTTGGGGTTTTTAAGTCTTTGTAAATCCCATTAAACAGCCTGTACAAGACAAGTTTGAAAGACCAGGGTATTGGTGTGAGCCTTCTTTTGAACTACATATATCAGCATTAAGTGACAGATTTTGAGGAAAAGCCCTTTCTATCTGGCAGGCACAGACCAGCAACTCTCTAGTAAGAAGCAGATGGCAGAAATACAGCTGAATGCTCTGAACATTCCCCAACATCACCACTCTAATCAAAAAGTGCAGAATAGCCAAATGAAAGCACAGAAGTTACTCTATTAATGCTCAAATATTCTACAAGATATAAATCAAGTAAAACTGAAGTGGCAAGAACCACTCTCTTTTCACAAATTGCTTCCAGAATTACCTTCTCTCACAGATTTGCCTACTCTAGCAAGTGCTTGGCAACTGTCAAAAAATGAAGCCTCACTTCTTGGCTCTGTTCTCAGGACAGGTAGGATTAATCACTCAGTCTTTGAAAACAATCCAATTGGAGAGGAAGACTAAGTAGGATTAAGAGATATTGGAAAGATGACAATTAATCCAAAGGAAATTTCTAGCTTTATTGTCCTTCAAGTTTAAGAGTCAGTCATAAGCCAATACCATTTCAGACTGAAGGATGGACTTATGGAGATACCCTGACCCACATACTTTTTCTGTTCGAGCAGGTTATCTTTGCCCCTTAACATTTCTGAACTGAAAATGTATATAAGACCTGCCCTGTGGAAACCTTAGATTAGACCTTAGTTTTCAGTTATGAAGGCTTGGTTTAAACAAGCGTATGTAGGAAACGCCACCTTAGTCATACGGTAATGATAATGCAAAGGCAGTATCTGTCTATTCATCCAGTGTTATACAACTGAGAGCTGCATAGTAGTAGCTATAACAGCACTTGGAGTGATCATATCCCACTGTGAATGGCTGCTGCAGTTGTAGATTGCACATGTCATTTTAGTTATGACTGGTTAATTTGCAGACAATTTTATCAGCTATGATGAAATGCTGTGATATTCAATCACACAGTAGTCTCCCATATTCCTCCAGGTTCTCAATTTTACTCTTACTCCGAGAGGTACCTTGGTATTAAATCAATATTGACTTCAAGAGTTGCCGGAAATATGCATCTAGAAAGCAGGGAAGTTGTGCTTTAACATTTGAAAATGCAGCTGTCATGTTCTTCGCTTTGGTGTCAACAAAAGCAACTGCTGAATGCCCAAAACACCACACATACTGGGCAAAATGAACAACATTATTTCTATTATATCACTACTGTATTTGCCAAAAAACCCCAGATGAGTTATCCATTAGACAATACAATCAGGAAAGTTTTAAGTAATTTTTCCTTTAATTTTATAATTATGAGCTTAGTTGAAATTTTTCATATGTCTACTTCTTGTAAAATGAAGAATAATTTTTATTCGATTTCTCAGACAAATGTAGCACTAAGAAGAGTTACCATCAGAATTTTCTAGAGTGGTAAACTTCAGTTCAAGTATAAAGTTTCTTTCTAGCAGTGAAGCATATCAGATTCTAAGTAGAAGACCTCTGGATAATAGGAGAGCACAAACTCCCAGCAACAAGACCAGATCCTTAGAGGAAAAAAAAAACCATCGCAAAGAATACTCAAATACTGAGACAGGCTGCTCAGGGAGCTTGTACAATTTGTGTCCTTGGATGCATTCAAAACTCAGACGAACAAATTGAGACAACTGGACCTGCTTTGAACAGGGTGTGGGAATAGAAGCGCTTCAGAGGCCTCTTGTAACCTAAAATATTCTGCACTTGTATGATTCTATTTTCACGAACTCTATGCAAGTAATTTTCTTCAAATTACTCTATTAAGAGAAGAAAGACAAAATAATTGGAGAACTGAGTAAAGAAGCACAAGAGAAGTGAACTGGTTGCTCAGAGGTAATTGCTTAATTATTATCAGAACCAAAACCACCAGATAAGAAGTGTTGACAGTAAAGACACTAAATTAGGCTGTTTATTCAGTAGTATTTCTAGTGAGAATTTACTACTATGCTCTTGGTAGAATTAAATCTAAAACCAGATTGAAAGGCAAAAAATGAGATTCACAGAAGCAAAGCAGGAAGCACTGAAGGAGGGAAGGAGGGACGTACAGAGTAATTAAGATTCTAAGTTCTTCTCAGATTGTATGAAATCATGATGTTTTTTGTGTTACAGACAAGCAGAGGGAACAAAGCTAGTGGAAAGAGACAGAAATCAAATTAGTAAGGAACCGGTATGGCACAAGAGTGAACTGGTGGAAGAAGGAAACATACAGCCAGTGCCTGGGGTGCGTATGTGATGGAAGAATAAACTTATTGGAGATGGCAGTGACTAGTGACAGACTACAAAAGAGATTAAACCAACAAAGATCTCCTTATGCATACCAGTTTTGCTGCTGAAGTAGATCATATTCATTAAATCAATATGCCAAAGTGATACTAAAGAATAAATAAAATCTGCTACTGTTGAGAGGATACAATTTGCATCAACTAAGAAAATGTTTACTTAACAGAATAGGTTATAGCACATTATTATGACTGTATAATAGTTTCATTCCATACTGGATCACCTTGATAGCTTGTTTTGCACATGTAGGAGCTTTTGCATGCTTTATAGATAGTGACCCAACCAACTACAAAAATTCTTCCAGCCACTCATTCTTTTCAGCACCCTCTAGTAGAACTAAATACCTATGAGCTGACATGAAAATTGGAAAGAATTTTTGAGAATAAGGCAGGTCATTAGACAAAAAGGTAAATTATATTTTTGAGCAATTGACAATGATCTAGGCAGTAAGTTAGTCACTTTCACCTCTGTGGCCTGCAAGATCATGGAGAAGATCCTCCCGGAAACTCTGCTAAGGCACAAGAAAAATAAGGAGGTGATGGACAACCAACATGTATTCACTAAGGGCAAATAGCATCTGGCAAATTTGGTGGCCTTCTACAGTGGTATTGCAGCATAGGTGGATAAGGGGAGAGCAACAGATATTATCTACCTGGGCTTGTGCGAAGCATTTGACACTGTCCCATGTGATATTCTTGTCTCTCAATTGGAGAGATGTGGATTTGATGGATGGTCTGCTCAGTGGGTAACAAATTGACCGCACTCAAAGAGTTGTGGTCAACAGCTCAATGTCCAAGTGGAGACTAGTGACCACCCTCAGGGGTCAGTACTGGGACCAGTGCTGTTTAACATCTTTTTCAGCAAGAAGGACAGTGAGACTGAGTGCACCCTCAGCAAGTTCGCCAATGACACCAAGCTCTGTGGAGCCATTGACACGCTGGAGGGAAGGGATGCCATCCAGAGGGACCTGGACAGGCTTGAGAGGTGGGCCCATGCAAACCTCATGAAGTCCAACAACGCCACATGGGTCACAACAATGCAGAAAAGTTGGGCAGATAATGGATTGAGAGCAACCCTGAGGAGAGGGACTTGCGGGTGTTGATGGATGAGAAACTCAACATGACCCAGCAATGTGTGCTTGCAGCCCAGAAAGCCAACTGTATCCTGGGTTGCATCAAAAGAAGCATGGCCAGCAGATGATTCTGCCCCTCTACTCCACTCTCGTGAGACCCCACTTGGAGTATTGCATCCAGCTCTTGGGCCCTCAGCACAGGAAAGACATGGACCTGTTGGAGTGGGTCCAGAGGAGGACACACAGATGATCAGAGAGCTGGAGCACCTCTCCTGTGAGGACAGGCTGAGAGAGTTGGGGTTGTTCAGCCTGGAGAAGAGAAGACTCTGGGGAGACATTGTTGTTGCCTGCCAGTACCTAAAGGGGGCCTACAGGAAAGATGGGGAGGGATTTTTTATGAGGGAGTGTAGTGATAGGATGAGGAATAATGTTTTAAACTGAAAGAGGGCAGATTTAGATTAGATCTTAGGAAAAAAAAATAAATCTTTTTGTGAGGGTGGTGAGATGCTGTAACAGGTTGCCCAGGGAAGCTGTGGATGCCCCATCCCTGGAGGTGTTCAAGACCAGGTTGGATGGGGCTTTGAGCAACCTGGTCCAGTGAGAGGTGTCCCTGCCCATGGCAGGGGG
>VZSF01005985.1:101268-149045 GCA_013398295.1 Chionis minor | reverse complement strand
GGGGGGGGGGGGGGGGGGGGGGGGGGTCAGAATTAGATGATCTTTAAGGTTCCTTGCAGCCCAAACCATTCTATGATTGTGTTGTGTGTGCATGTTTTGGATGACAGAAATCAGATGTGTGGTATCAGAGCTTATAGCAGCAACCCCTGTCCAAGCTCCTCGCAGTCATGAGGTATGCTTCCTTTTTCCTCACCATTCCTTATTCACTCTACTCATGGTGCGGCTTGATTAGTAAAACTATCTGCTCTCTCATCAGGCCTCTATAGCCTGAACTAGTTTTCTGAGTTCCTTACCACTACATGGGACTTTGTGTTGCAGGTTAGACTTCTCACAAAAGTTTTCTGCTATCTTTATTTTAGTCTTTAAAAGAAAGACTTATCCAGAGCCTCCAAAAAAGTTCAAATATTTAATTTTGCTATCTTTAATAACAGCCACCATAAATGTCTGTGCTGAATAAGCCACAAACAACTTTCCACCAGAATAATGCTTCTAGCAAGTTGAAGAAGTGGGATATATTAGTACCAGCTCTGTTCATCATATGTATTACAGACCAAGGACAAATTCATGGTTACTCTAGTTTCAGTCAGGAGTTTGCCACTAATGAATGTCTCTTTTCAGATGTTTTCACAGCAGGAAAAATAAATGATGCTTTGGTTAGACCCGTACTTTCTATCTGAAAGGGCTGCTAGCACCTGCTATTTTTCATGTTTTCCTCCTGCTAATGACAGAAGCAATGGAAAAATTGATACTGTTACAACCAAAGTCTTTGTATTTGCCATGTAGTGGAGCTATTTAACACCTTCCCACCTACACCAAGAAAGAATGCATAATCGGTACTGTAATAGTCCTCTGACTGCTCTTCGTAAAGTGTTCCTGGTCCTACAGACACTAATCATGAACAATCCTGTTGGATTTAGCACAAGAAAATTAACTTAGTTCACAATAAAGGGCATCTGTCTGGCATTTTTGAAATCATGGGGTTGTTTTTAAGTAGATACAAGACTAGATTTTCATGGGTTTTCAAAACTGTAACACATTACTAATATGCATGGACATACTCCCCACCCCTACTCCCCCAATTCTTCCTCCCTGTCACCTTATAGAAGGGGTATACTCAAGATTTTCCATACAGCCTTTTTTGCAACTTTGGTGTGTGCTCTTCAACACATAGAATTTGAATTAGGTAAAGACAAACCTCAACTGATGTAACACAGGGCACAGCTCTACCCTCTTAAATAGAGCAGACATTTACACCAAATATTTTCTAAGCCATATTTCCTGAGGATGCATACAGCTATTTTCTTTTTATTACCTGTTTTTCAGTCAGCATTAAAAATACGACAGTCTAAATTTAGAATCATCTCATCCATGGGTACTGTACAGATATATTAATAAAAATTGCCATTTTTCTTTTTGTCATGCCAACCTAAACAGATAAGCAACACAGTCTTTGGAGGGAGAGAAATTAGGGGATTAGTTCTGTAATCCTTTGTAGAATATTGTTGCTCAGCAGCTTCATTGTGAATCAGGGAAGGTGACCCTGCTATCATCACGGCTCATCAAATTTCACTTAATGAGAACTCAAGAGGGCACTGGTGAGAGATACAGTATAGAGGGATAACTGGAATGAATTTGATGATACTACTGTACAAATTGTATCTGGTGTTAGTCAATTAGTTTGGTATGTTGAAATCTCGGAGGAAAAACTAAGCAAGGCAAGATTTATAGGGAGAAGAGACTTATCTCTCAACTAATATTGTTCAATACACACAAGCAAGCTTTCAGGTCAGAAGGACTGCATCAGATAGCATCTCCCTTTCCTCCAAACCACACCAGCTGATCTAACAGCCTCTTCCTGAAAGCTAATCCTTTCCTCATACATCACAATGGCCACAGCATCACTGCAGCAACTGAAGGGGACAGTTGTCAAAAATGTGCATGATTTATTCATTCAGTAAGACTAATTTACAAAAATACTTAGTAAAAAGCCAAAGAGATGCCACTATCACACACACCTCCCCACAGAGAGTACACACACTCACCTAGTAATTATACCATCAGCAGAACAGAGAAGTTTCAACTGATGTAGTTGCAAGTGACATTCATTTGTTGGAAATTAAATGGCATCAATAAACATTGAAATGGTTGCATTCTACCTTATCAAGATTTGTTTCTAGCCTCCTGTGTTCAATAGCTACAAGACATACATTTTTCAGTTTTAAAAGTGTCTCCTCTAAAATTTAACCAAGTATTTAAAACAAAAGCACGGTTTTTGGCATTGCAATTAGTTTTAAAAGTGTTTTTCTCTAGCCTAGGACAGCATTAGTCTTCAGAATGCTGTATGTGACATGATACAAGTTCACAGATCTCAGAAGCCAGTCTGTTATTTCCAACATAACAGTGAAGGAAAGCATGGTTATGAAGCTTCAGTAACCCTTGGAAAAGTGATTTACTAGAGATGGAGGGGTCTTTTGCACAGTGATACAAGGTCAGTTCAGCTGTAACTTTTCATACGGTCTTTCTTAATAAAAAAAAAAATCTATTTTAACTGGAAGTTACTTGTAAGAGTAATTTGGTTTTGTCTACTGAATACTAAATTTTTTTTTGCAACATGTACATTTTCAAAATGTTTATTATTCTGCTGCCAAACCAGCTTGTTTGAGGAGAGAGCTCAGATGAAGATTTATTTCTCTCGCCTCACACATTTTAACACACTCCCCTCCAAAAAGTTGTTACATTTTACGTTTAATCTGTAGGCATAGAAGTTAAAGCGTCTTAGGCTAGTCTTCTTAACTTGACTACAGACTCTTCAGAGAAAATTTGACTGCAGCATTCATATACTAAAATATGGGTTTGATGCTACATGATCAAATAGCCTCATGTCCATCTATTTTACTCAAAAACCTGCTTTGGTTTCATGGGCATAGTCAGCTGGAGACTAAAAACTTTAACAGTCAAATAAGAAGTGTTTCTATATTACATTATTTTATGATGCCTCAAGTACTGAATTACATTGCATTAAGTACAACATCCTATGATCCCTTTGTTGTTTTTTCCTCCAACATATGAAGAAACCAACCTTGCCCAAAGAAACCCAGGGTCACTGTCTAAACATTCATCAAGCCCAACAGGTTAGACTGAATTTTAAGCAGAAAATGCTTTTGGCCCTCATGGTACAAGGGTAGCTTTCGGCAGCCACCAGCTGCAGTTCTGAAAGCACTTGAAAGCTGTTGCTCCTCTTTGATAGCAGCATGTGTGATAAATACACCAATTAATTGCAGAAACCTGCAAGCAAATCTTGAAACTGATGCCATGCATAATCCATAATTGCTTAATAGTACTTTGGCTCAATTCAGATAAGACTCTCTAAAGTCTTTTCACCCCAATCAGAAGAGCTTTGTAGTACAGTGTTTTGGTTTGAACAAACCTAGTGGAGGGCCACAAGTGCCCTCCTCTGGATATCTTATGCTACTCCAGTTTACTCAAGGAATAGCACAGATGACTGACTCATGACCAGGTGTCTAAAACACCCTGTGCTGAAGTGGTTTACATTATACATGCCTTCTGTGAAAATGAAAATATTTATTGAATTGCAAGCTTGCTAGCACAAGCTACACAGACTAAAGAGCATCAGCCAAATAATTTAATAAGAAAATACCTAGCTGTGTAATTTAGCAGTGCTTTAGCGTCATTTATAGATAATTTCTCTGCAAATATGTTTCTTAACTGAGTACAGAAAATTTATCTTTAATCCTATCATTTTCAAGCAGGATTTAGGTTAAGAATACACCTCCTCCTTTTTTCTCCAAGTCTGAAAATGAGTTTTTACAATTGCATGCCTTATAATATCAACAGGGATAATCTATGCATGAAGGAAACCATTAGAATGTCAAAAACCAGACATTAGTATAGCTTATACCTAGCTACCAACCCACAATAAGGTAGATAAAGGTTCCCAATTCCCAGGTGTGCTGGGAACATTCACAGTTCTGAAATGCATGAAAGCATATCTGTAAGTCCATATTTAGGCATATACTGACCTAAGATGTTTACTGTAAGTTTAGGTATCTGCATTTGACATTCTGGGGATATATATTCACATACATTAGAGATTAAAACAAATGCTGTGCATGACAGCATAATTTGCATGTTAACAGTTCCACAGCTATCCAAAAAGAACATTGTAGACATGGCTTTATGCTCTTACCAGAAACATATGGAGAGTTATGTACAACTTGGAGCAAAACTAAGAAAGTTCTGACCTGAAGCGTTGATTATATTCTACTTGAACTATCTAAGAAACAGTCAGCTTTCCATTCTGACACATAAGCTAAGAACAACCAGAATGCCCATGTAAGCTCTGATCAAGTTATGCAAGGGACCTGGCAGATGTTATTGCTAAGCTGCTCTCCATCTTTGAAAGGTCATGCAGAATAGGTGAGGTGCCTGAGGGCTGGAGGAAAGCCACTGTCTCATGCCAGTCTTCAGAAAGGGCAAGAAGGACAACACAGGAAATCACAGGCCAGTCAGCCTCACCTCCATCCCTGGAAAGATGATGGAACAGCTCATTCTAGATGTCATCTCTAAGCATGTAGAGGAAGAGAATGTTATGAGGCATGGTCACAGATTCACCAAGGGGAAATCATGCTTCACCACCCTGATAGCCTTCTATGATGTCATGACTGGCTGGGTAGATGAGGAGGGAGCACAGTGGACCTTGTCTACCTTCACTTCAGCAAGGCTTTTGACACTGCCTCCCTTAACATCCTTATAGTTAACCTTCAGAAGCGTGGGTTAGGTCAATGCACAGTGAGGTGGATTGAGAGCTGGCTGAATGGCAGAGCTCAGAGGGCTGTGATCAGCAGCGCAGGGTCTAGTTGGAGGCCTGTAACAAGCAGCACTCCCCAGGGGTCAGTACTGGGTCCAGTCTTATTCAAGATATTCATCAGTGGCCTGTATGAGGGGACAAAATATACCCTCAGCAAGTTTGCTGATGACACAGAACTGGGAGGGGTGGCTGACACACCAGAAGACCATGCTGCCATTCAGTGAGACCTGGACAGGCTGGAGAGTTGGGCAGAGAGTTGAGAGAGTCCAGAGAAGTTCAACAAGGGCAAGTGTAGGGTCCTGCACCTGGGGAGGAATAACCCCATGCACCAGTACAGGTTGGGGGGTGACCCACTGGAAAGCAGCTCTGTGGAGTAGAATCTGGGAGTCTTGGTGTACAAGTGGACCATGAGCCAGCAATGTGCCCTTGTCACCAAGAAGGCCAATGGCATCCTGGGGTGCATCAAGAAGAGCTTGGACGGCAGGTCGAGGGAGGTCGTCATCATCCTCCTCTACTCTGCCCTGGTGAGGCTGCATCTGGAGTACTGCATCCAGTTCTGGGTTCTGATTCACGGAGGACAAGGAACAGCTGGAGAGAGTCCAGCAGAGGACTACGAAGATGATCAAGGGACTGGAGCATCTCTCTTGTGAGGAAAGGCCGAGAGACCTGGAGGTCTGTTTAGCCTGGAGAAGATTGAGAGGGGATCTCATCAATGCTTATAATTATCTAAGAGGCAGGTGTCAAGAGGATGGGACCAGACTCTTTTCAGTGGTGCCCAACAACAGGGCAAAGGGCAACAGGCACAAACTGGAACACAGGAAACTCCATCTCAACATGAGGAAAAACTTCTCTGGGGGTAACAGAGCACTGGAACAGGCTGCCCAGAGAGGCAGTGGAGTCTCCTTCTATGGAGATATTCAAAACCCATCTGGATGCATTCCTGTCCAGCCTGCTCTATATGAACCTGCTTTGTCAGGGGGGTTGGACTAGATCTCCAGATGCCCCTCCCAACACCAACCATTCTGCAATTCTGTGATACCTCTCATATTCCATGTGGCTTGTGTCTTTTAGCAGATCAAACGATATGGGGGATCAAGTTGGAGACCTGGGAATTTTCTATTTTATATTGTTCAGCATAAGTAGATATTAGTCAGATCTAGCACAGTACACACGCAGTGCAGCAACCCTTCTGAGACACACGTATATTAGGAAAAACCTATCATCCATTTCCACCTTCTAAACTAAGGCAGACCTTAACCTTCTCAGTTTAAAAATGGACCATCTAAAATCAAAAAGCAAAAGGTGGAAATCAGTCTTGGAATTTGACAGTGTCCTGTGCAAGTGTGATTACTCTCATCAAGTGTGTGTTGCAGTTTTTCTTCTGCTGATACCAGCATGTCTTTCTTCAAGGTGAGAGTCTGAAAATTAACACACACAAACAGAAAAGAAGTTCTTTCCATCATCACTACTAAGTGACACAGGGAAGCCATCCAGCTCTACCATGCTCTCTCTCATAGTTCAGTGCCTTGAGATTTCAAGTGTTGGGACTCCATTACACAGTAGGATAAACACTTTAAGTCTTATGTAAAGTATACTTAAATATCTTTAAGTGTCTCCACCTAGATTTTTTCCACTTTCTGGAAAACAACAGCTTTTGTAGCTCTCAGATCTACTGCTAAGCCAAGTCACTATTAGTTCATAGATAGGAAACCAAGTCGGAAGAAAAAGAAAGATCCAGCCACCTGAATGGTAACTTTCAGCTTGAACTATTACTTGTTCTACAAAATCTTGGACTCGGCACAACACACTACATTAAGCAGTCATGCAATGTAAAGAGTAGACAAAAGTAGCAACAGAGGCAGCACGAAAACACATACTGGTAATTTGTTGCAGGCTGAATTTGGAAAGTTAAACAAAATTAATCAAATATTAGGGCAAAACATTCAAAGCAGCATTCAGACTCTACATTGCAGGTGTGCATTTCAATATTTTTTCTTCTATGAAAATTTGCTGATAAATGTGAATTTCCGATTCACTCTTTAGAGAAGTATTTTCCTGTCTGAGCCTGAAAGTCCATGCAAATGGACTCAAATGACAGACCATTCTTTTCCTCTGCTTGCATTGGTTATACCAGTTTATGTTGCTGTCTGTAGGTGGGTGGAAAATATGAAGTATAGAAGACGTGAGAAAGCAACAAGCACTACCCATTGCGGACATGATGGCAAATATGGAAGTGCCAACCCACATTCATGTGGAAAAAAACTAGAAGGGAGAACACCAAGGCACTCAGTAATCTTCCTCTTGCCTGGCACACAGACCTACTTGTAAGGCATCTGTTTATCAGTACTTGTACACAATGATTTTCTTTTTATCCTAACATTAGGTGTGCTTTTAATACAAAAAGTCCACAATTATCTATGCTTTAATGATTTTTCACCACATATGCAAGCTTGTGGCCTCTCAGATCTCGTATTTAACCTCTCTACATCTCTGAACTGATTTTATTGGTATATATTGCTTTTTGGTACATCTTTATCTGAGAAAACTCATTAACATGCTGGTTACATCATTTGCTAATCGCTAATGAAAATGTTTAATTAGATCAGACATAAAATTGATCTCTGACACCCCACTACACACTTCTCGCCCTTCATATCCCAGCTCAATATGCTGTTGCTTATCATTATCTTTTGTTTATAGTCTTTTGGACAGTTTTCAATCCCTGTGTTATTCAAGCCAATTTCCATTAATTTTCAATGAGACTTTGCAAACCACTATTCTATTAATTCCTGCTATCACAACTACTTTGTTAAATTCTACATACATTAAGCTTCCTGTACTCCTACATTCTCTTTGTCAGTTATTTATTAGATTATTTAAAAATTATGTGTGCCTGATACTCTTTGTTCCTTCCCTATTCTATTGCTCAGTAAACTTTGAGTGTTTGCAAAAGCAGTATTTGTTTCAGTATATTACTAAGACATAAAGTTAGGACTCTTGCACAGAGCTGTAGTTTTCAGGACCTTGCTTTCGATCAGCAGCACATTTATCTTATCTCAGTGGCAACTTCTCAGTTCTCCATGACTTTTTATAAAGTGAGATAGTCACCATCTTTTGGATCCTGGTATGCATATGTTTAGAATAGACAAGCTGTACTTTTCCCCCCCGTGAAAGATTTTCTTACCAGTTCTTATTTACTTCCTTTCTACACTCATCCTTAGACTAAAAACTGTATTGGAAATGTATTAATCTTTAATTTATAAATTTATTTATCCTGGAATGTACTAAGCCCTTTCATTCCTGTTTCTTATCTTTCACTGGTTCTATGCTGCAGTCAAGAGCAACAGTAATACATTTCCTTCCTTTCTACAGAAACAAACAAAAAATTACTGGTTTTATATAAAAATCCAGTGATACACAGCACGAATCACACAACACATCTCTGAAGAGAAGGCTTTTGTCTGGCCTATTTTTAAACAAAGAGTAACCACATTTCCAGAAAAGTTCCTGAATTACTGGAGTTATTTTACAAAGAAACATTAATCAAAAATCAGAGGAAAAATATATTCCTTTTATTTAACTATAAACATCAAGTATATGTAACCAATACATTGAACTTTGATACCAAACTGGTATTATTTTTTATTTCAGAATTGGTCAGAGTGATTAACTTTTCAGTGTGTGGAAAAAGTAATTCCTGTGCAAAGACCATACATATCCTTAAATAAAAATTAATTGCAATTAGATTTTATTTTATTTGTGAGTTTTCAGGGAATCGTATAAAGTTCCTGACATTGTAGAACCAATTCATTAGATAATATGCAAGCAATTCTATAGCAAATATGCCTTTGAAAGGTAGAACTGAGAAAAGAGCTGTATCTTGTATATATCAAGGTATCCAGCATATGTCATATCAAAAAACTTGCCAGTGGATCCTTCTACGGATTATAACTACCATTTAGTAATCCATAAAATGCAACAAACTAGGATTTAAAACAGATCCATACACGAAAACTCCCTGATGCTGTGTGTTGTAACTATACAAAACAAAAAAATACAAACATGTTTTGTTTCTTATACTCAGCAAAAACAACAAAACCAAGGAGAGGAAAAGCCTAAATTTAGAAGAATTATTTTCAATTTTTTTTTTTTAACACTATGAATAACAATAATTTTGATTTTAGCTACCTAAAAATCTAGCTTTTTAGTCCAAGATGGTCATTTTGCTAGAAATTCATTCTTAGCTGGCTGGGGGGGGATAATGATGGCAGGTGCCCAAGTGCAAACCTCTCATGCCATTTCAGCTCTTTGTACAGGGCTGTCAGATACGACAGGGGACCACGGGAAAGCCTGCATGCTCCTGGAGTGATAGATGGAGCCATACAAGCAGTCCCAGGACACTAAAAGCAATAAGGTCATAGACCTTTATGTATCAAAAGCAGATACTAGAGGGTGAGCGCAAACTAGATGACTTCATTTTAGATGGCTGCAGACAGATGAAAGCATTTTATTCCATGTGTATGCCAAACAGAAGAGGAATCTAACACAGCTTTGAAGACAGACACAGAAATAGGGGGAATGTAATTCTGAACATGAAGGTGCGTGGAAACTTGCCGAAAGTGTAGGATGTTCTTTCATGAAAGTCCTGGTTTAGGGTGCCTAGCAGTAGATTAAAAACTACCCTTTATCAAAGTACTGAAATAATGCAAACTCTCTTGACTGAAACTCTAGCCTAATTTCAGAAGTTTTCTTCATTCTTTTCAGCCCAGTTTAGCTTCAAAACTTAGCTTGAATTTGGTGATCATTTTAAACTATTAAAAGGAAATGATGTGTTTGAACAGGAGTTTTTATTGAAGAACCTTTTCTCTTGAGGGAAGCTTATACATGAGTAGAGAATCTACGATTAGATTAATGGAATGTAAATTTTATCTATTTACATTTCTGAACTCCCTTTTCCTCACATTTTAATTAAATTCTTTTTCTGCACATTTTGCTTTCATTATGATCACAATTTGACATGCAGCTGGCAATAGCTGATTTTCGTTTTAAGCTGTTTATAATCTCACCCCCAACTGTCATCTGTTACTTGCACTTCTTGTGATCTCTTTAGAGCAAGGAATGAGTATTCCTATCTCTATAGGCGACATCAGGAGTACTGTAGGAGCTACCAAAGCACACACTAATAGAGACAAGAGTAATAACTTTATCTGAGCTATTTTCTCTTATCTGCTCTTCAGCATCAGTTCACCCATCTAACATTAGCACTTTACTAACATACACCAGTAAGTTGCCAAAATATTTAACTTAAAAATTGACAAATATGTCTTGGCTGCATACACTTATGTATTAAAAATCTGGAAAGCAAGCCGCATGCTGCCTATTCACATTTTATATATACACAGACATGAAGCCTCATTATGTGAATTATCATCAGCCTAAAAGCATTTCTTACACGCAATAAAGTTTTGGCTAGGAAAAATCAGAACTGTATAAAAGCGTTACCTGTATTAACAGGTATAAGATTTCAAATAAGAAACAGCAACATAAGGCCTGAAATTTTCAACACAGTCAATAACAAGCAACATTAGGAAGAGACAGAAGTCTCAGAATTACCTGCCACAGAACACAAGAGACTAGTATGAAGCAATGTAATTCTTGACTGTATAGAGCATTTGAATAAAGAAACAGAAAAATTTAGACCTACAGTAGAGATTCAGTGCCCAAGAAAATTTATTTTTCTTGGAAAAGTGCACTAGAAGAGCTTTTCAGTTTTTTTATTACTACTACCATTTCCATTAGTGTACTAGATAAGGTCCAGTATAATGAAGAAGAATATGTAATCATGAAATTAGGAATTTATTTTGCTTAAAAACTGAAATGGCACAAACAACTACGATTGCAGTGTTTTCTGTCTTTTTGTGCATTTGACACCAAAGCCTTGAACTCCCCACATTAGAAGAACAGTTTTGATGTGTTTAATAGAAATATATGTGCCTGTGAGCATAAGAAGCCCACATGACCACACAATCAATATAACATTTATTTCTTATAGTCGTTCCCAAAGCTAAAAGGGCTGCAACAAGGGACAACAAGAGAAGGCCATGGGTATGCTTTCACAGAATCAGGAATCCGTGCCTATTCCTACCACAGGGACTCCCTCCCCCCCCAAAAAAAAAATATTTTACACAGAATTTCCAGTTACAAATTTAGGCTGTCCACAGAACATAGTAGCTGCTGGTAGCTAGCATCTTTGAGGCATGACAGTGAAAATACAAGCAATCAAGCCAGGGTAGAATCCTGTCCCAAAACTTTTGGTAAAATTCCCAGGATGAGAATGGGCCCTTTGCCACGTAAGCTGTTGTTTCACAGTCATGCTATTCTGTTATGCAAATATTAACTGTTACCAAGGACTTCTTCAAGTATCAATCCTTTCACAAAAAAAAAAAAAAGTCTTCTGAAAAACAGGCTAAGACATATCTCATAAACTTAACACACGGAAAGATCAGGTCTGTTGAGACAGTCAGCACAGTTACTGTAAAGAGAATCCCTGCTTACAAACCTCCTGGGAATCTCATCGGGTATCAGTAAGCAGATATTTTAAGTAGCTCAAGGGAGAAAAAGAAAATTATTCAGATTTTTAAGAAGCCTCTGACAAGTTTTTCACAGAGCAGATTAGCAGAAAAACTAAGTTACCACTGGACTGAATGAAAAATTGAAGATACAAAACCACCCAAAAAGCAGTAAGAAAACAGCAAGACTTAATAGTTACTTTTCAGTCACAAGGGAGATGACTCAGAAGGACAGCCCACCATGAATCACTTCTGGGACCAGTTTTATTCAACATCAACGACTTGTAGGAGGTGGTTTACAGGGTGAGTACACAGTAGGCAGACGATAGTAATCTCTTCGCTTTGATATGAAGGAAATCCTCACGAACCGAGCATGCAAAAGATAACAGATAAGCTTCCAAGTTCATAAATACATAGAAACTATAATGTAAACTATCTATCACAAATCCAGAACTGAAAGTGAAAACATGGGAAATAGTCCCTGGAGTCATCATTGATGCTTCTCCGATATCATCAGCTGAACATACAGCAGAACTCAGTGTGAAACAACTAGGTATTGGGGTATCCCTCTAGAAGGGTAGTAAGAATAAAGCAAGGGATACATTTGTAAAAGCCCTCTCCGGAAAACCTTAGCAAGCCCATACCCTGGGCAGCACACACAACTCCACATCTCAGGAATTACAGAGTTGAGTGAGACTCTAAAGTAGAGGCGACTCCAATGCGGGACAGACAAAGGCAACTAAGATGACCAAAGGCTTGCAGCAACTGCCCTGTAATGAAAGATTAGGACAGCTAAGACTCCTTAATTTTAAGCGAGCAGCAGAAAGGAAATATGATTAAGCTTTAAAAACTTCTGGATGTGGTGAATAAGTAAGCACAGAAATATTACTCAGTAAAATGCATGGTACCAGAACTAAGAACCACTTGATAAAACTAGCAAGACTATTTTAAAGCAGGTAAAATAAAATACCGTACAGACACAATAGTACTCTATAATCCATTGCTACATCTCAAGGTTGTGGAGGAAAACCACACCAAGAAATGAAAAACTAGACTACAGAAAAAAATTCCCTCACAGTCAGCAGATGCATAAAGGGAAATTAAAAATCATAAACAATATCTTACCTACTAACATCCCCAAAATCAGCAGTTCTAGGACACTGGAGAAGAGGAAGGGTAGATTGCAGAAAATAGCAAAGCTCACGTACTTTGCATAAATACCAGTTCCCATTGCCACACTCTCAGCCGGAGAATATTAAGTAGGATGGCCCACTGCTCTGACTCAGCTGGGCCTTTTTATGTCCTCATGTTCTTAAGATGCTTCACCTTTTACCCCGAGAAATTTACTTCTTTTGTTGCAAGCATGAATGTGCAATTATTAATAAAAATAAACACATGTTTATCAGGCACTGTGTTAAATCAGCTATGGTAATATACAACACTTCAAAAAAAAATGGCAAAATTTCCTTAACATAAGGAAAAAATACTGCATTTAAATTAGGTAATCATGTTAGGTTTGAAGAGAAATCATTGTTCACATTTCTTCAGAAATACCCAGTTTTCACAAAGGCACTTCTTTTTATCAACGGTTAATTAACATTATCAAGTACCTTATACTAAACTTCATGATTCTACACTGACTTTGGAAAACATAAAATTGTTAAATTCCACCTTGTATATCACTTTAGGGGGTTATTGGGTTTTATAGCTGTGAAAAAGGGGAAATCTAACAGAAGACACACCATCTACCAAAGCATTTTTCACTGAATAAACTGAAAGAAAAGTGCAACCTTTTTGTGACATGACCATACTTCTAAAAAAAATCAGTCACAGCTATTTCTGGCTTTTAGGGACATCATATTAAGGATTATAAAGTAACTAAAGCTAGTGAGATTTTTCTCTTGAAAGAATGAAATTAAATCTCTATACTTCTGATATTGGACTGCAGTGCTTTCTCCGAGATAAATACTTTCAAAGGGATAACAACTGCCTGCCTAGTGAAGAGTAGAACACAAAAATTATATTCCGATAAAAACTCTGGTCTCTTATCTGGGTTAAAAAATCAGAAACAATCAAATTTGGTCCAGATTAACAATATTTCCCAGTTTTTCAGGTCATAAATACGTCCGTTCTTGTTTTCTGCACTGCATATTGCAGAAAAGTCTTCACCATGCATTTACTTTATGTCTACAGTGATAGTATAAAAGTACCACATACAAATGGTGTAAGTAGAGAGCAGGGTTAGCCAAAAAAAAACAACCACCCTGCAGTTTCAACCACAGAAGGGCCAACTGTTGCCCAGGACTGGGGAAATTCTCCCAACACCAACGTCTTGACGAACAATATTCNGGCGGGGAAAGACAGCTACTAACGAGTTATATATTTGATGGTGAACTTTTATCTTCTTATATATGATGCAGGATTTTTAAAAAGTATTTCTGCTTACAGACAGTAGCTCGAGTCCACTTCAGCACCAGTGGCTTATCACAGCTGGAAATAGAGAGTGTAGAACCACTGTTCAAACCCTTTTCTCCTATCTGTCTGCACCTGAAATTGTTAAAAGTGGAAAATAGTAAACTCCGTCAGGAACTAATCCTGCAGATTGCTAGATGATAGAGTGCTCTAAGTTGCAAACAACTTTATTCACTTTCACTGGGGTCTATACATACTTCAACTCATTAAAATATTTTTAGTTGTAAGTACAAAATCTAGTAGTTTCAGGTCTAGATATCTGGTAGAATCATTCAAGTTCAAGTGCCTCTCCAGAGTTGGAGAACCTAATCTTCTTGCAGTCAGATCCCTCACAAGTCAGAATACACAAAGATGGAGCTTTAAAGTCAAAAAAGCCACCTGATGTTAATGCCTTTCAAGAAGCAGCCTGGGAAGCCTAAAAGGACAAAGCCTATACATTGTGGTTTGATTCGAAATTAAAGATAAGGAAGACCCATTGAATAGTCATTAATTCATATTTGAAGGTGGGACCCTGAATTGACTAATTCTGGTTGTGTTTACACAGGAGATTTTACAGCGATAGTAGAATCACCATCGCTGGAGGTATTTAAAAGATGGGCAGACGTGGTGCTGAGGGACATGGGTTGGTAGTGGACTTGGCAGTGTGAGGTTGATGGTTGGACTCAATGATCTTAAAGGTCCCTTCCAACCTAGATGATTCTATGATTCTATTCTATGATTCTGTGATTCAGTCACTCAGATGTACTGAGAACTTCTGTAGATCATGAATTCTAACATGTAGTAGTTGCACTGTCAGAGACATAAAAGCAGATGTTAAGTACTAATTGAAATTAGCTCAGGTCAGAAAGTTTCTAGAAAAACAGGATCTATTACTGAGCTAAATGCTGAAAATTTCAGTCTTTCACACCAGTATACTCCGGTATGGAAAATGTTCTTTAACTTATTAATTTTTATTTAAATAAGATCCATATAGTGTGAGATACAAAGAAAAACAGGTATTATACTGTTTGACTCCGGAATTTCTAAATTTTCAAATGAAAAAGTAAAACCACAAGCCATTTGAGAATACTCATTTTAATGAACAAAGCGGTTTATTACAGTCCTATGCCATGGTTAGCAATTAGCAGTTAAATCATGAGAAATCATTGAGCCAGCACATAATTAGGATGAAGAATGCAACTACATGTAATACCCATAATTAGGCCTATGAAAGCCGAAACAGGCAAAATCATTAAATCAGTCAATGTTTAAATCAGGTGGACACTGTACCTAGGTTGTTTGCACATGATGTCCGAGTTACACAGGCAAATTGCAGCTCACACACACTGTGCCGCCATTTTGCAGGAAACCATGCTTAATTCGCACCCATATTGGCTTAAGAATACCACCAACTGTGTTTCGAGTACTGCAGCAATGCGCTGCGAAAAGATAGCACAGCACAGCAAACAGGTGTCCTGTTTTCAGTTTTTCTTTCCAGTGGTTGCTGTGTGTTTAGATTTTAGTATGAAAGGAATGTCAGTAACGCATATTGGTGTAGTTGTTGCTAGGTGATGTTTATACTCGCCAAGGACTTCTTTGAGTTTCCCACAGAAGCTGAGAAGGAGCATAGACAAAACAACGGAGCAGCCAATGGAATATTCCGAACCATAGACGTCATGCTCAGTATATAAATGGGGGTTGGCCATGGTGGGGGAATCGATGATCTCGACTCAGGTCAGGCTGGGCAACACGTTCACCAGGTGGTGAGAGTGACTTGTGTCTTGTATATTCTTTTACCATTGTTATTATCATTGTCATTATTTTCCTTTTCTGTTATTATTCTATTAAACTGTTTTATCTCAGCCTACGAGGGGGTTTTCTCCCTTTTTCTCCCTTTTCTTCCTACCCTTCCAGGGGGAAAAGACAGGGTGAGTGAGAGGCTGGGTGGCCCCATTTGCTGGCTGGGGTTAAACCACAACAACAGGCCAATAACCTTTTGAATAAGAGGGATAGTCCAAGTTTAAAGAAATACAGCCAATTACTGCAAATTGTCTATACGATGAATTAATGTTTTTAATGTCCTGAGCTGCTTATTGTAATGAATTGTGTTTGTATATCTTTAGTAATTACTAATTTTATTTCCATGTTCCAGTTCCTTTTTTTTTGTTTTCCTTCTTCAGTAAGAATTTGTAAGTTCAGTGATCAACATAGTTCAGCTATGCAACTTCCTTTTCACGCACAGCGCTACTGCCAATGTAACTGGAGAATCTCTTTAGAGAAGGTCTGTTTTTCTGTCTGAAGCTTTTCTAGGCTCAACATGCAAGAAGGATTCCTTTTATTTATCAATATGTGCCAAAAAACACTTCCAAATCCCAGCAAAGTTTAAACAAAGTAAAAGTTATATACGTCTGACCCTCATATATATATGAGGGCTTTAGTTCTGCTATTTCATCAATGGGAAATATGATTCCTCATCAGAATTTTGTAACTTAAACACAAAGATTTGCAGAAGAGTGTCTTACATACTGAGGTCCCAGGACTCTGAATTCTGACACTAACTGTATACTTACTTACTTTTCCCTGGAAAGCAACATTTCTCTTACCTGAAAAAAATAATACAGTATTAAGTATATGGACTGAGTAACATACACTGAGAAAAAAACAAACAAAAAAAAACCCCAACCCCAAAACACAAATCTCATCCAATGGGATATAACAGCCCTGCTTTTTCACTGTAAGGATAGTCCAGCAGTGGAGAAGGTTTCCCAGAGAGACCGTGCAAAGTCCAACTGGGTAAAGCCCTGAACAAGCTTGTTTGAGCTCCTTTCACAAATTTAGGCTGCAGACCTCCTGAGGTGCCCTCCAAACAGAGTTACTCTACACTCCATGACTCAGTAACAAACGCACGCGCGCGTGCGCACACACACACACACAGACACACACTACTGCTTTACTTTTGAGGAACTTTTATACCTGTTCAATTTCCACCAAAATTTCACTATAAAGTTTGTATACTTATTCTTCACGCACACTGAAGGGTGAATGGAAACACTGCTTACAGCTCAGCCGTGGATATTGGCAGCAGAGTATGCAACACGTTCTATAGTTCCTGTATTTTACCGACAAACTTAGAGCAATTTCTTTGGAGGAAATCTGTTTATCTGCTTTATGCCAAAAAAGGAGGCAGACTGCAATATTGAAAGTAAACTAGCAGGAACATAGAGTCCTGGTAGTGGTAAGACTGGCAAAAAGCACAGGAATTATGCCTGTGGCTATCAATCTGGTACTGAATCCTAAGCAATCTAAGTTGATCTTTCTTTCATAGTTTCTGTAAATCTACCTCTATGTCTGCCTAAACAAAAGCTTAATACAGCACCCACTGGACAGAGAAAGACAGTACTTCATTAATCTCCATGTGTTTAATGCATTTTAATATGTTAGCTCTACAGCATTGGTGTTCAACTAGGAAAGAGTCACTCAGTAAGTGCCTTACATATTTTCTTGGCTCATAAAGAGCTATACTACTGCAGGGAGCATACTGTACAGTTATTAAATGCTATTATGAGATATGTCATATTATTGATGAAATCTGCACAAAGCAAGAAAACTACGAACACTTAATATTTGAACTTTAAAATTATACAGTATTTCAATAGCTAAATTTTCACTTCATAAATCCAAAAGGTCTCCATAGCTAGAACCTACATATAATCACAGCGCAAGTTGAAAATATGACAGTAAATGTGACAAGATAGATGATAAATGTGGTGTTATGGTTCAAGGATTTACAGTCACAATGTGAATACATTATGTACAGTGACAAGTTTCAGAATTTATTCATCGTTTTAGGAACACTACAAAAAATATAGAGTCACTTACGGTTCCAGCTGAGATAGAGTTAACTTTTTCGCTAGCAGCTGGTGTGGGGCCACGTTTTGGATTTGGGATGAGAGTGCTGTTGATAGCATACTGATGGTTTTCGTTGTTGCTCAGTACTTGAGGCATTTCCTGTTCCTCACCCCACCAGCAAGTAGGCTGGGAGGGCACAAAAAGTTGGGAGGAGACACAGCCAGGGCAGCTGACCCCAACTGACCAAAGTAGTATTCCATACCACATGATGTGTAGGCTCAGCATATAAAGCTGGAGGAAGAAAAAGGAAAGGGGGAGACCTTTGGAGTGATGGCATTTGTCTTCCCAAGAAACCATTACGCGTGATGGAGCCCTGCTTTCCTGGAGATGGCTGAACACCTGCCTGCCAACGGGAAGCAGTGAATGAATTCCTTGTTCTGCTTTGCTTGCATGTGTGGCTTTTGCTTTACCTATTAAACTGTCTTCACCTCAATCCGTGAGTTTTCTCACTTTTACCCTTCCAATTCATTCCTACATCCCAAGCGGGGGGAGTGAGCAAGCAGCTGTGTGGTCCTGGTTATCAGCTGGGGTTAACCCACAACAGCACCTTAAAAATCAAATTAATGATATGTGCATCACTGAGTAGTTGAAACATGTATTTACTGTGTGTTTTCATGTGTTTTCAGGTATTATTTTGCTAAGGGCCAGATTCCAAGATAGTAGCACTCCATTTTCTTACTGCTGAGGTTCACACTTTTTTCATTCTATTGAAATACTCATAAAAATTTGGATTCTCTAAGATCTTTTGTTATATCTGCCACTGGGTGAATATCACTGCTACCCAGTAACAGTCCACAGAGAGACAGTTTACTGAAATTACGCATTAAGCAGCTCACTGGAGAAAAATAAACTGGAAAAACATAGGTTTATATTAAGTATTGGAGAATTTAAGTCGTCGTTTCTTTCCATCTTTGTAGTTGTCAATATTTGGGATCACGGTAGATGATGGCATGTCACCTTCTGGTCTGCATGACCAAGGTTAAAAATGCTGCCCAGGGGGAACAGTGCATGCTGTACCACAGCTGTGGTATGTCGCCACGAGAGCTGCGATACTGTGTACTGCAAGGAGCAGAACCTCTACTGATGGTGTGAATTTGAATAATACAAAATTCACATACACACTCAGGAACAAAGGTTACAAGTTAAATACAGACTAAACAGAGAAAAGAAAGGACTAGTGCTCTGGAAAGCGTTGCCCAAGAATGAAAAGATGCTCCTGGACCCAAGTCACTCATGAAATGCCATAATGAAAAAGACTAATATAACTTCTGCATACAAACAGAAGCACACAAATGTATAAATATAGATAAAAATATATTTGCATATTAATATACACTCTAAGGTAGACCCTGCAGCGTGTCTGACTTTTCTGCTCATCAGAAAGATCTTGGAAGTTCTGGTGTGTCCTTCTCAAAATGGATACTGAAGGATTGTGAACTGTGTTGAAAGCAAGCCACAAATAAAACTTGAATACCTGAGAACCTGTTTTACAATTACAGATTCAAAGAGCTCAAGCTGTTTCTTGTAACAAAAAGTATGAGGAACAATTTGATTACTCTATGAAAGTATCTCCACAGAGGGAAAAAACTAGGTAGTAGAGAGCTCTTTAATCTAGCTGAGAAAATGAAACATGAAGCAAAGGTTAGAAGCTAAAGTGACACATATTAAAATAGAAATTAGGTACACACTTCTACCACAACCAATTAGCAAGTACATTTGTAAGTTCTTTTCCTATTGATGCCTTTTGAAGAGCTCTTTTTTAATCAGAAAAGACACAATTTTATGCGAACTTCTGATCACACTTCCTGCTGCTTCTCTTACACATTAAAATGTAAGAACTGATTATATAAAATTAATGGCCATCTACTATAGAAGGGACAGGGAGGAGGAATGTCATTTTTTCCTCCTTGTGACAGAGGAACTAGCAACTTGGTAAAATGCCAACTTACAAAAGTTTTGCTGGATATACCATAGTTCAAAGGAGTCTATTTATCATCAGTGTTCCCAAAGAACTTTACTGAGAACATGCTGGAGACAAGTTTTGAGCTGCTTAGGATTTGGAGTGTTACAGTCTTAGAATTTTTAGCTCTAAGTGAGCATGCAACAAGTTTTTTGAGTGCTTTTGGACTTGGTTACTTTCAAAAACAGAAGCGCAAACTTCTAACATCTTTTATAAAATACTTCTGCTATTTAATGTCAGTCAATTTCTGTTCTAAACCTAACAAAAGACACCATAATGAAATGTCTCACCAGTGACTGAACAAACTGAAAAAAAATACAGTCAGGCTTTCAATAACATTAGGCAGACAACATTAACAGATTATACATCTACATTGAAAATTGTAACAAGAATAATAATTGAAGTCAATTGCTAAATCCAAAGTAATGTAATACATGCAAGCATTCTAGCTAAAAGGTTTCTAGTCATTTTGCAAGTACTCTTACAGGCTTAAAATAATCTGATGAACTAAAAGCATCTTCTTTAAAGAACAGGACAGTAGACAATTTTTTATTAACTGGCCATCTACTTTATGCTAAGCATAAAAAGATGGATACTAAGGAATTCATGCTATTCTGCAGCTTCCTAATTTTATTTTATCATTGAGGCATCTAAGCTAGAGTAAGTTGGTTGAATCATGTTATTTATTGCAAAATCCATTTTTTCTTTGCTAGCTTTTGTGCGAGTATCATTGACTAAATTTGCCTTCCCAGTTAAGATAATCTTATTCTATCACCAATGATGGGAAAACCAGCCTTTTTCATCTCTTTCCACAAGGCACATATTATATACATATTCCAACCTATTTATTTTCATTTCTTTTCTTCCTTCTTTTTGCTATAAATTATCCATTAGGTGAATTAATATTTGACTACACAACTAAATAAAAGCTAAAACCTGTCCTTTCTACATGAGGCAAAAGAAATGTCCTCAACTCTAATTTTTAAAGTAATCTCTAGAGATCTTTTTAACTCTGGAAATTATTTTAATTCTACAATTTGCTGTTTTTCACATTTATCTCAATAAATGTGAATTTTACACTTTTACGAAGTTTTGACTCCGTGGTTATTCAGCCATGTATTCCACTGGCTTTCTTGAGTTATGCAGTCAATGAACTGTTTGACACAAAAGTCAGACTGTTCACTGTTGCTCAAGTGTTCCTGCCCTGCAGCTGCCTGCTCGTGTGGAGCTTCTGACGCTCCAGATATACCAATAAGCCAACAGTGAATGTCAGTCAAGATCTGCCTTAGCAAAAAAAATGCATATATTCTTATACAGAGAAAAAGAACAGCAAAATTGTGGCTTTTTCACTCTGTCTTCCTCAATGACCTGCCTACAGTGTAAAAATGGAGGCAACTACACAAAATAGAAAATAGCTAAAGAAGCAAGGTGCACCGTTTGTGAAATAATCTTTGTCACTGTCATTTGTCTAGTCTTAGCAAATTACATGAAAACAATCAAGGAGACACACAAAAATATCGTAAACTGTGAGAATAATTTTAAAACTTTGTTATACTGGCATCATGAAAAATGTGTGTTGCATGTGAGGAATTACAATGGGGTTTAAAAATCCTGAGTAGAATAATGCACTTTAGAGTTTGCTTTGTCTTGATTCATTTTGTTCCAGAATCTTGCCAGAAAGAGCAAGATTATCAAACACTCTGATTTGTAAATTGTTTCAATAAAAATTGTGCCAAAGTTATATCTTGGAAAATTCAGTTATTTTCTAATCTACAACTAAATTAGATAGACTGAATACGGTGAAAGAAAGGATCTTACTATCTCTTTAAGTGAGTAGTTCTATCGATTAGTACGATAGAGTCAGTACTGATACCTCCATCAAACTCAAGAAATTAATGGTTTGGGGGCCAGAAGCCAGGGTGATGCTTTTGAGTCAGACAAGCTCGGAGATAAAATTATAGACAGTCCAAAACACCGAAGGAGATGACAAACCTGAAGAGAGGTCCTTCTCCAGTAGAGGAGAAAAATATTTCTCATGGGCTAGGAATTGGGTATTTTTTGAACTTGGATACATGCCGCAAAAGTCTAGTTTAATATCTGTGACTGTGGAAAGAAATATGCCAGTCTGTTCCAAAAAAATAAAAAAAATTTAAAACAAATTGGTTTCTAGCAGATGATCAAGTTTTCAACCACCCGGCAAATTACACTTAAGTAGCCAAAGGGGGCAGATTGCTTGTGATAATGGGGCCTCTTGATCAGTTCCCCTTAAAGAAAAAACTTCTCAGTAAGTCTCCAATCTCTCTCAATTTCAGTATGTCTGAAAAGAAAGTCTAATAGTCATCACTAGTTAAAGTAGTCTCCAAAGTCAAAGAAAGGTATCTCCATGCTGACATCATCTTCTTCTCTACTAGGGAAGAATATATATGGAACAGGACTGACCCAATGTGCTGCTGATTACTGCTGTGGAATGAATAACCTCATGAATAGAGTAAGATATACCAAGTTGACGCAAAGAAATTTGCTCCAGGCTCATGACTCACAGCAATGGTACTTACAGCACCAGGTCTTCTGACTTCCTCACTTATAATTATCCACTTTTCATCCATCTGTGGGGAACAGAGGCCATGAATGAGAAATTCAGTCTTGTGGAGTGTTTTAATTCATGACTTCCATAAAAAAGGAACTGTGTTATAAAAGGTTCCTCTCCTTTTCTTTCCTTGATACCATACTCCCACTACCTCAGGAAGCAAAACATGTTTTGAATCCTGCTAAAGACAGCAAGAGAGTGTGATATAACACAGAAGTCCTACTCTGCGTCAGCAAATCCTGCGACCCATTTTTTTTTCCTTACACTTCTCCGCTCTTTTTTTTTTCCCCCCAGAAATGTGCTTCTAAAACTTATGTTCTCTATACAGGCTTATTGGACAATCTGCCTAGGGATTTATCACAGCTGTGCAGAACAACTTGTAGCTGGGACAAAATATGTGAAGAGAAGAGCAATCATGGGAGATGCTGATGTGTGGTAGCCAGTTAGAAGGACTTAATTCTAGGACCTGCCTCTCCTGCCTGAGCACACAAGGACAGAAAAGATTTAGAAAATAAGGCAAAAGTGAGGTGGGTGTGCAGTGCACGGCAAACATAGTACCGGGCTGCAATTCTGGTTTCAGACATATAGGGGTACAGCATAAGGACAGAAGAGCTACAGTGAGTTTGAGAGAACAGGGAAAAATAACAAACTGGAGAGGGTTGGTTTAGATGTCAGTGCTGGATCCGAGAGAGTGAAGAACAGAAATTCCCTCCATTTGTTTCATTTCTGTAGAATTTTCACAATCGTAAATTATAGGCAATCTTAGATCTAAGCATTGTTCAAGTACATTGCAGCAGAGTATATGAAAATGTAATTTCCCAAGGTAATCTTGCCAAAGAAACAGACTTCTGTCTAAAGTGGCAAAAAATAAAAGAAGGTTGAAAATATGTTCAAGGAAAAATAAAATGTTGAAGTAATACAGTCTGAAGGAAACTGTAAGATTAGAAAGGTTTTCCCATGTTCAGAGTTTCAATTTGTACTCCACTTTTTTTGAAGGCATTCGGCTCCATTTTCTGCTTTCAATACATTTTGACTAGAAACATAAATCAGCTGACAGAAACAAACTCAAGTGAGCCAAGACTTGGATTTTATAGCAATATTGATAAAAGCAGTGGGCATTCCTGTGGAACATTGGCATTTGGCCTGGAGACAGTATTTTGAGAGATTTCTCAGATTCTTCATATATCTAAAGACATATTGTTGTGCTGCAAGTAATAAATGGGGAAAGAGGAAAGAAAAAAAAAAAGAAAGGGTTCTCCCCACAGAAACCACAAAATAACAATTTTTCTTACAACATTCCAAGGGTGTAACTTGCTGAAGACTTGGTAAGCCTCAGAGACATGGTAAATTTTAAGGAGAAATATAAGGCAAGATAAAGTAATGCCTTTATAGACCTCTCTGTGCAGTTCCTACCACGCAGCAAGGGCTGTGTAGGAAAAACCTGTGGTGGCATTTGATGCCAGTTTAACTGGCAAAGAGGAAGCTGCACTACATAGTATGAAGGCTGAAGTTATTCAAGGAGGGTCATAATTTAAAAAATACTTAAAGCAAAAAGCATGTAAGTATTTTGAACTAGTAGGTTTTGTTAGCTTCTTTTTAAGCTTATTCTCTTTCTTTTATGTCATCCCATGCTGGAACACCCATATTTACTAACCATATGAAATAGAACTGGAAGTAACTCCTATTTCTTCTTCCTAAGTCAGTATCAACTGCACCAACATCATCCTTACAGGCCTTTGTGTAACTCATTCATAATAAATTCCGGTGATGAATAGTCCACAACAGCTCTCTTGAGTTTATCCCTGCCCTTAGTAAGAAAATACTTCCTAATGTCTACAAATCCCTTTTGCAACATGACCTCATTACTTCTTGTCATTGGACGAAGGAAATGGATTATATCCTTCCTCCTCAGGTCATGTTTTCTAGACCTCTGATTGCTTTCCATACTTTTGTCTGTAGTCACTTCAGCCAGTCAGTATTTTGTTTGAAAGGCAATAACTCACACCAGGATACCAGATGTTTGAATTTTTTTCTTTTCCTTTTTTTTTTTTCCCCCACTCACAATAATATGAATTTGGCAACTGGTGTTCCCTTCAACAAAACATCCCCCTTTTTTTTTCCTGCAACTTTTGCCTAGCTAGCCAGTTTCTATCTTTCATTGCTCAGCTGATTATTCTTACTGAAGTGCAGTAATTTGCATTTGTCCTGCTTGAACTGCATCCTGCTTTTCAGACCAAATCACCAATTAACGAGATTGTTTTAGATCTTAAACCTCTTCTCCAAAGTGCTTGCGGATATGCCCCCATCCGTTTTCACTTTACATAAAAGAATACATCATCTTACACCATTCTGAGATGATTAGCCCTGGCTTCCTTTGGTTTAATAAGTATCACGCAAGGATTTTTCACTTCACCACACTGAGGTATTAGTTTCCACCACAATCCTGCATTTTGGGGAGGCTTAATGTAGGTGCAGTTGCAATTAACATATTTTGCCTGCTAGTGTAAGAAATTAAATAAAACCTTCAACCAATTACATTTAGCTGTTCTGTTAAAAAAGTCCAAAATAGATAGAAATTCAGATTTGAATGTAATAAACACTTGCTTAAAATTTCCAGCTAGAAGAAAACTTGGTTTTCCCTGGTATCATCTAGAACATACATCTGGATTTGCAAGCAGCAGAGTTACAGTGCAGAAAGAAAAAATATGAAAGCCAAAATTTATTGAATAATAAATCAGGTGTATATTGAGAGAACAGTAGAACAACAAAGCCTTGTTTTGATTGTTTAATATAAACATTTCTATTTTGCATAAGGATTAATGGATTAAGCTGCTTTAGCACGAAGGAAAAAAATTGTTGTTCATGACCTAATGTTAGACAACACTGAATGGCTTAATCTGGTTTTCTCTGAAGGTAAAGCTGTATTTAGTAATGGATTTAAGAGATATGTACAGAAGTTTCTTATTTAATTTTATTATCACACAAAGTATAAAAAATGTTGGTACACATGTATATATGTATAATCTTTCATAACTGGCATTTCCACTTTTTTTTTTTTTTTAATAGAAGGGAAAAGTACCATGTGCCAACAGAAAACATGGTGAGATAGTCTTCCTAATATTGTGCTTGAGTGCAGGAACTGGATTCCTAATGACAAAGCGATGATATGTGAACACCAATTAGTATGCGAATTAGCAAGCTCATGCTGAGAAAACCCAAAACACTTATAGGCCATAACCCTACCCTGGGCTTCAGGCTATCTTCTCTCTGTATCTCACTACCTCTTTGTGAGACAGCACTCAGCAAATAAAAGGGCAATATCATTTCTGTGTTGTGTTTGAAAGAAAATTTAGAAATGCTGTGTAATACTCCAGATATATTCTGTGGTGTAAAAGAGAATTATTGAAGTGTAACAGCTCAGAATTTGAAGACAAATAAGCAAGTTTTGTCAGTAGACTGGAACGCTGAATTTACCTTTGAGCTTTGTCTACATAATCCCTACATTTTACGCTGCATTTGTTGAATACAATGCCTTGACACCAGTCAAACAATTAGTCTGGAAGAATTAGTTTGGAAATTGCATTGGTTTCAGCTATACAAAATCAAAATTAGAACTCAGTTGCATAAACATCATGATAAATTTGGTTATATTATAAAAATAATTATTTTCATTTTTGTAGTATAGTGCAGAAACAGTATACTATAAAAACTTCACTCATGGCACAACAAAACCATAAAATAAAATTAATTGAGCAGAAATTTTTACAATACAAATAATGCTATTTTCCCAAAGAAAGAGATTTGAGAACACATACCTACCTGATATTTTATTTTAATTCTAGTAAAGCATAAGGAACTTCAGTATCTGGAAATCTACACAGGAAAGGTGATCACTCAGGTGTCACTGCAGCATTGCTGAGTTCTAGGGTTCAGACTTTAGTTTTCCAGATGATTTGTCTTGAATCCCAAATTTTTTTTCCCTATACCAATTTACTAAAAAACTAAAAATGGACTAAATGTATTTACTACAAAAAGAGATTTTCAAATTCTTGATTTCAGGGTTTTGGAGAGCAGAGATAAAGAAGTTTTAGTTAAAAGATATGTAGTGAAAAAAGCCATGAAAATTCAAAAACATGATCTGGAAAAAAATGGCACTTTTTTTCTGAAAAATATAAGGAAGGTCTAATAAAATTTAGAAGAAATAAACCCTTGTCATTTATAATTTAGTGTTAATGAAACACAGGTACCATCTGAATGCTCAGAAGAGCAAAAGCAGCAGATGATTAAGGAAAAACAGCCCAAGATCCTTCATCAGATCACTTAATAAAATCAAAAAAGTGGACAAATCTTTGGAAAGTATACAGTAGATTTTATCCATTATATATTCGATACTATATAGTATTCACCAGTATATTCTGCCACATAGAAGAATCTGTCAACTTATCCCTCTGGGCCATCCACAGGGACTGAACTGGAGACTTGTAGACCCTACCTGGGTCTGCTGCTACAGCGTGAGCTCCAGAGCCAAGTCTTCAGCTTGAATCTGTAACAGCTTGACTCCGCTCACCATTGACATGGACAAAAACTTGTAATACACATGAAACAAAAGTTTATAGTTGTAGGCTTGGTGCAACAGAAAATAACTATAGAGCAACCGCTTCTGATTTTTACGTTTTGTGTACTCCAATTTCTTCCAAATTATTGACAATTAGCTTTACTTTTACAGTTAAAAAATCATAAGATTTTATACATGGTATTTATTTTTGTTCTCAATCTCCTATTTATTTACCTTTATGTGGTATTACTCATATACCACAAAACAAAAAGGTCGTGAAAGTAATCCTGCAAGTTCCTTCAGACAAGGAATATAAACTGTATTTAGCTAAAGTCTAACAATAATTGTATAGCAAGGCATAGTAAGTCCTTATTTTTCAAACAAAAAATTATTGTCCTTTTTACTGGAAAGCAAATTATTTGTTTGTAAAAATAGAAAGGGAACCTCTTCACTTGGCCCCTGAGAATGCTGCTTTTCTTCAGATTAGTTCAACAGTCCAGATAATAAATGAATAATAAAACCACTACCGTGCATGATATTTTTAATTAGGGAATACATTACAACTACTAAATTATATTTTCCGGCAGCAAGTACAGTGGGCTGAATTTCTGCCTAGAATACTATTACTGTTTGAAAATACTTTCTGTTAGATTCTAGAAGGACAGGGGGGTTAATTTTCCAAATGAAAGGTGCAGTGTCTTTTTGACAAAGGGATGTCCTACAAATCTATGTTTTAAATCTTTGTGCAGCTGAATTCTTTTGAAAAAGTCATCAAGAAGTCAGGCTTCAGAACAGATGCAATCAAATTCAAGCCATAGTTGCTATTTGTATACTATACACATGCACTTGTGGAAGGTGCTATAGAACATTCAGCTGAATTGGGGATAGCTACACTACTTTCAGAAATGCAATATATCTCTTCTACAAAACCTTGGCCAAAATAAAAAGGGAGAAAATTATTTACTCTGCATGTACCTACTAAACCATGTACCCACAGCCCATCTGAAAAAAGTGTTTATGGCACTTGCAAACATTGCTTCATTTTGTTAATGTTTCAGTCAGAGACTTCGAGATCACTCCATTTTTCCAGATATTTAATGTCTTGAGGAACAATTGGATTATTCTCAATGTCACAGGTTTATTTCACCCATTTACCTTATTTACTCATATTAAGCTGGTAAACTAAATTAGACTAAAGCATAATTTATGACTGCCTTAGGCACATTGTCTTGAAAAGCATTCAGTCTCAACCTGTAAACATCAAGGGACTGACAATTCATCTCCTTCCTGGTAACTTTACACCAGCAGCTAATCATGCTCCTTTTTATAAATTCCTGTGCCTGGTGGGGATATGTTTGTGTTCATGCCCTGAGCACGTAGTATGCCCTTCTCCACTACGCTGAAGTCCTTTAATATGCATAGTCCTTTACCCGCATAGGAAGTTACTCTGCATTCTATCAAGCCAAGCCTCATTTTTTTGTTTGTTTGTTAAATTAAACATGCCAAGCTCATTCAGGCTTTCACTAGGGGGTATTTTTCAAAATGCTCCTGTTTCAAGACACTTGAGCTAGTGCAGGTGTTAGAAGCAGTGCTGTTCTGTTATTTAAGACCACAAAAACAGCCACAGCGGATCAGACAATTAGTGAGTCATTGCAGGAGGATGCTTAAGGACACCATATAAAGACAGGACAAGTATTTAGGGACAGAATCACAGAATCATAGAACCATCTAGGTTGGAAGGGACCTTTAAGATCGTCAGGTACAACCATCAACTTAACACTGCCAAAACCACCACTAAACCATGTCCCTCAGCACCACGTCTACCTGTCTTTTAAATACCTCAGGGATGGCAATTCCACCACCTCCCTGGGCAGCCTGTTCCAATGTTTCGTAACACTTTCAGTGAAGAATTTTTTCCTAATATCCAATCTAAACCTCTGCTGGCACAACTTGAAGCAATTTCCTCTTGTCCTATCACCTGTTCCTCAGGAGAAGAGACTGACCCCCCACCTGGCTACAACCTCTTTTCAGGGAGCTGTAGAGAGCAATAAGGTCTCCCCTCAGCCTCCTTGTCTCCAGGCTAAACAACCCCAGTTCCCTCAGCTGCTCCTCATAAGATTTGCGCTCTAGATATCCTACCAGCTTCATTGCCCTTCTCTGGACATGCTCCAGCACTTCAATGTCTTTCTTGGAGTGAGGGGCCCAAACCTGAAGACAGGATTTGAGGTGGGACCTCACCAATGCCCAAGTACAGGGGGACAATCACTGCCCTAGTCCTGCTGGCCACACTATTCCTGATACAAGCCAGGATGCTGTTGGCCTTCTTGGCCACCTGGGCACACCGCTGGCTCACGTTCAGCCGGCTGCCAACCAACACCCCCAGGTCCTTCTCTTCCAGGCAGTTTCCAGCCGCTCTTCCCCAAGCCTGTGGCGCTGCCTGGGGTTGTTGTGACCCAAGGGCAGGACCCAGCACTTGGCCTTGTTGAACCTCATTCCATTGGCCTCGGCCCATCGATCCAGCCTGTCCAGATCCCTCTGCAGAGCCTTCCTACCCTCAAGCAGATCAACACTCCCACCCAACTTGGTGTCATCTGCAAACTTACTGAGGGTGCATTTGATCCCCTCATCCAGGTCATTGATAAAGATATTAAACAGAACTGGCCCCAATACTGAGCCCCAGGGAACACCACTTGTGACCGGCCACCAACAGGATTTAACTCCACCCACCACTAGTCTTTGAGCCCGGCTTTCCAGGCAGTTTTTGACCCAGCAAAGCATATGGACATCCAAGCCATGAGCCGCCAGTTTCTCCAGGAGAATGCTGTGGGATAAAGTGTCAAAGGCTTTACTAGAGTCCAGGTAAACAACATCCGCAGCCTTTCCTTCATCCACCTTACTATAGAATGAGATTGGGTTAGTCAAGCAGGACCTGCCTTTCATGAATCCCTGCTGACTGGGCCTGATCACCCGGTTTTCCTGTATGTGCCGCATAATGGCACTCAGCTGATCTGCTCCATGACATTCCCTGGCACCAAGGTGAGACTGACAGGCCCGTAGTTCCCCAGATCCTTCTTCTGGCCCTTCTGGTAGATGGGCATCACATTTGCTTACCTCCAGTCAACTGGGATCTCCCCAGTTAGCCGGGACTGCTGATAAATGATGGAAAGTGGCTTGGTGAGCACTGCCGCCAGCTCCCTCAGTACCCTCAGATGGATCCCATCCAGCCCCATAGACTTGTGTGTGTCTAAGTGATGCAGCAGGTCACTCACCATTTCCCCTTGAATTATGGGGGCTTCATTCTGATCCCTGCCCCTATCTAGTACCTCAGGGGACTGGGTGCTCAGGGAACAATGGGTCTTACTGTTAAAGACTGAGACAAAGAAGGTAATAAGTACCTCACCCTTTTCCTCATCCTTTGTCACTATGTTTCCACCCCCATCTACTAAAGGATGGAGATTTTCCTTAGTCCTCCTTTTATTGTTAACGTATTTATGGAAATGTTTATTATCGTCCTTAACATCAGAAGCCAGGTTAAGTTCTAGTTGGGCTTTGGCCCTTCTGATTTTCTCCCTACATAGCCTCACAGCATCTTTGTAGTCCTCATGAGCTGCCTGCCCCTTCTTCCAAAGGCCATAAATTCTCCTTTTTTCCCTGAGTTTCAACCATAGCTCTCTGTTCAGCCAGGCCGGTCTTCGTCCCTGACAGGTCATTTTCAGCACATGGGAACAGCCTGCTGCTATGTCTTTAAGACTTCCATCTTGAAAAACATCCATCCTTGCTGGACTCCTTTGCCCTTCAGGACTGCCTCCCAAGGGACTCTGTCAACCAGGCTCCTGAAAAGACCAAAGTCCGCCCTCCAGAAGTCCAAGGTGGAACCCTTCCTTCCTTTTCCAAGAATCAAAAACTCTATCATTTTATGATCACTATGCCCAAGATAGCCTCCAACCATCTTCAATTTCTTCAATTTACATTCCCGGAGAAGTGACACTGATTACATATATATGTCCTCTCTTTTATTCAGTTACTGTTCATGAGAGGATTTTTATGCTTAAAGGTTTTAAGAACCTTTGCTGAAGGACCTCATCAAAAGTGTTTCAAATGGACACATTAGAAAACTTTGAGAGCTGCCTCTGGTTGCCTTACCCAGCACTGTGCTTCACCAGATAAACAGACCTTGAGCTGCAACTTCCCCTGTGTTGTGTCACTTCTCTGAACCTGTCTTCCACCACCCTTCTCCAGATCTGGGCCTTGGAACAGCACGTGGTGACACTTCCACCTTACACCGACATGAAATCACCTAACCTGTGCATGGAGCTGATTGGGTTTGGGAAACATTTCAAGTACAGTTAACTTCTCTTGAAATACATAGAAGGTGAAAACTGTGAGATAAATTACAATGGAATAAAAGATGAATTTGCACATGGTGAGAAATACTTATGCAGGCTGCTAATGATACTGCTGTCATCCAACAGTATGGCTATTACAGAGCTGTTCAAAAACTTTCATACAATATTCCAGCACAATTATTTGGACAAGGGTGCATTACAATGCATAAATGATCTTTTTACATGTGAATAAAGACTTAGAGCTGGCTAGATTGTTTGGTTTCAACGTGGCTAAAATATAATTATTTCACTTGCAGAAAGATTCCTATTGTGTTTCCCATAACTATGTGATACATTTTCAATGGTCTATGTGGCATCTGCATGCAGAGCACTCCTGAACAGTAATTGTTGGTATAATTCTCACACATAGCCTGTATATGTATCACAAGCATGGGTGGATTCACTTGCTGAAGCAAAGCACTTGTTTTCCTTGCTGGAAACTGAGGGGAAAAAGGAGACATAAAATCTCTGTTCAGTGTCTTACAGACTGCAAGTGGTTCAGTGCAAAGAGAGAAAGAATATTTTTGATGACATGGCTGCAAAAGCTGTAACACTGCCCTTTATTTTTATGACTAGCCTATGAGTGACATTCCTCAGGGATCAGTACTGGGACCAGTGGTGTTTAACATCTCTGTTAACAGCAACGTGGACAGTGGGATTGAGTATACCCTCAGCAAGATGACACCAAACTGTGTGGAGCAGTCGACACGCTGGAGGGATGGGATGTCATCCAGAGGGACCTGCACAGGCTTGAGAGGTGGGCCCGTGCCAGCCTCATGAAGTTCAGCCAGGCCAAGTGCAAGGTCCTGCACCTGGATCAGGGCAATCCCAAGCACAAATCCAGGCTGGGCAGAGAATGGATTGAAAGCAGCCCTGAGGAGAGGGACTTGGGGGTGTTGGTGGATGAGAAACTCAACATGAGGAGGCAATGTGTACTTGCAGCCCAGAAAGCCAGCTGCATCCTGGGCTGCATCATGCGTGGCCAGCAGGGTGAGGGAGGTGATTTTGCCCCTCTGCTCCACTCTCCTGAGACCCCCCAGAGGGCTGGAGCACCTCTCCTATGAGGACAGGCTGAGAGAGTTAGTGTTGTTCAGCCTGGAGAAGAGAAGACTCTGGGGAGACCTCATTGCAGCCTGCCAGTATCTGAAGGGGGCCTACAGGAAAGACGGGTAGGACTCTTTATCAGGGAGTAGAGCAATAGGATGAGGGGTTACAGTTTTAAACTGAAAGAGGGTAGATTTAGATTACATATCAGGAAGAAATTATTTTCTGTGAGAGTGGTGAGACACTGGAGCAGGTTGCCCAGGGAAGCTGTGGCTGCCCCATCCCTGGAAGTGTTCAAGGCCAGGTTGGATGGGGCTTTGAGCAACCTTCTCTAGTCAGAGGTGTCCCTGCCCATGGCAGGGGGGGTGGAACTAGATGATCTTTAAGGTCCCTTCCAACCCAAACCATTCTATGATTCTATGATTTTTTTCCATGCACTATAAGTACAGATGAGCTGTAAAATATATGCCTGTGCTTGATTTTCTGAGTTGAAGCTGAGATGAAGCTTAATCTTCTGCGTTGAAACTAGCAGCAAGGGAGAATATGTCCTCCATATACACCAATTCCCCATCACCTTGTTAAGGAAGACTCAGCCACCTCCAAGCAGAGAGGGAAGATGCTTCAAGGCACCCGAGCCAGACAAAGGCAGCAAAAGGGACTGCCTTCCTTTACAGGTACCATAAAGCGAAAATAATATGGCCTGTGACCTCACTGTCTTTTCAGCAGAGCTGCTTTTACAACGTAGAAGGGAAGCGTCTGCGAGTCAGAGCCAGCTGAAGAGATACAAGCACCCGACTGCCAGGGGAGATTCCTGCAGCAGAGCCAGAGATGCCCTCCAACGTCTCCCCTGGAGCATGGGTCACTCTGCCCCTGGCACTGCTGCCAAGCGGGAGATGGGTGTGAAACCAAGCCCTCTGCCTCTTTAGGAAAACACTGGACGAGGAAAGATGCAATCAAAAGGTTCTCACTGCGATTAATTGCTATGGCAGTTACTAAAAACGAAGATGTCCTTGCCCATTATCGTTGAGACCTGCAAATTCTGACACCTATTGTCTTTGTTGTTACACTCTCAGCTACAAAATGCCCATTATCACACACAGATACACACACACACACACACTACTGCAGTAATTAGACCCACACGCTTCCCTGATTCAATGTGTTGATTGAACTTCTGCTGCCATTAATGAGGGTTTGTGGTAAAGAAAGCCACTAGACAGCAACAAGGTCAGTGAGCACAAACCTGGTACCTATCTCTGTGGTCATGACATAGGAAAACTTTTCAAACCCGCTTCTCTGAATATTTCTTCTGTTACAATCATGTCACAATACAGGGCACATATTTTCAACTCTTGAAAATTAATATTAATATAAAAATCTCAACAAAATTTTCCTCATTTTACTAAAATTATTGAAATTGTTCTGATGGGAGTTTACGAAATCAGACGCAAACCAACAGAGACTAATTCTGCAATAAAACACCTTTTAAAACACTGTTGTCAAATAGAAGTTCAAACATTAAAAATGAGAAAAAATGAAAAATTATACAGGCCTACAAAAGCTGTACACACATATGACTCTCTATGTACATAGATACACTTTTTAATGCACATACTACTTAGAAAAAGGTTGAGGAATTATACTTAGAGAACAACAGAATTCAAAGAGAAAGATGGCTTTGGTTCAGCTAATACAGTACACTGTATCAGCAAACAAGCCAGGAAAAATCTTTTTCTTAGTAAGGTTTTTCAGAAAGCTACTGAAAGGCCACAAAGCTAACTCAGAAAAGGTAAGGCAAAACAGCAATGGAAAGTTAAAGTACACAGAATCAAAGACCTTGTATTATCCTTATTATGTTCAGACCTCTTTATCCATATCAGCTGGAAGCAATTGAAGGGAAGTCTTTTTCTGCTTATGTATTTGTAAAACAGCACACGATCTTCCCTTCTAATTGTGCAGGTAAAGCAGATGTCTTATGCAGATCTTGCCTTTTTTTAGAGAAGACGGGGAACAAAAGTCTTTCCCAGAAGCAAATTTTAAATTTCCTAAAAAAGTGATGCAATATATTGGCTTTAATGTCAATTTCTGTGCCAAAGAAGCCTCAGTGGTGGAGGGACTTGGGCAGAAAGCAACCAAGGTAGCCACCAACTCACAGATACATCTCTTTAACATAAACCTCATTAACAGTGGAGGCATGACCCATCTTATGGTCACTTCAGATGGGTCTGCTTCTTCCATACTGCTTCTTCAGGGAGATGTACATATATTCCACAAATGGAAGAACTGGAGGAAGACTCAGAACTGGTAACTTGTGGCTATGAGCTGGCAATGTGCGCTCACAGCCCAGAAGCTGTGTAGCATGGGCTGTATCAAAAGCAGGGTGGCCAGCAGGTCAAGGGAGAGGATTCTGCCCCTCTACTCTGCCCTCCTGAGACCCCACCTGGAGTGCTGCATCCAGCTCTGGAGCCCTCAGCACAGGAAAGACATGGACCTGTTGGAGCCGGTCCAGAGGAGCACCACAAAGACAGTCAGAGGACTGGAAAACCTCTCCTGTGAGGGAAGGCTGAGAGAGTTGGGGTTGTTCAGCCTGGAGAAGAGAAGGCTCCGGGAAGACCTTATTGCAGCCTTCCATTGTCTGAAGGGGCCTACAGGAAAGACGGGGAGGGACTTTTTACAAGGGCATGTAGTGACAGGACGAGGGGTAAAGGCTTCAGACTGGAAGAGGGGAGATTTAGATTAGATATCAGGAAAAGAATTTCCAGTGAGGGTGGTGAGACACTGGCCCAGGTTGCCCAGAGATGTGGTAGATGCCTCATCCCTAGAAATGTTCAAGGTCAGGATGGAAGGGACTCCGAGCAACCTGATCTAGTTGAAGATGTCCCTGTTCATTGCAGGGGGAGTTTGAACTAGATGATCTTTAATGGTCCCTTCCAACCCAAAATATTCTATGACTCTATGATGTTATTTTGCCACCAACTGTTTTTCTTCACCGATACTTTGCTGGAGTATTAATTACTGAGCCTAGCTAGTGACAGTCTTTCAAAATGACTGTTCAGAAAAATGTATCAGTTGATAAAACTACAACTTTCCTGAATTCATTATATTCTAAATCACACGTAAAATCACGTTTTCTGTACTGCTTTCCAGGAGTCAATGGGTAACTATATTATCTTACAAATATCTTATTCTTCCATGTGACTTAAAAGGTCCAGAGTTATTTTCTTTATGAGGCTGAGAGTCAAAGCAGATGTCTAGACAACAATACTTTTCTTAATTTATCCTATGACCATGAACAGAAACACCTTCTCTACCAGCCTATTTACTCACATAATAAATCTAATCATAGCATATTCAGAGCAAAAAGGGTAATAAAGAGTGTCAAGTAAGAGCAGGTTCCTCCCTTTATCATCAACACTGGATTCCATGAAGCACAAATAAAAATACACTTGGAGCTCATAATAGGCATTTCAACAAAAAATTTTAAAAAATAAATAATTAAGTTCCATAGATTTATTCCTTCACATAGCCTTGCCAAATTGTTGGCACTTGGTCAAAAAAATCCCTTTAGTCATCATCCAGAATACTGCTCCCAAGAGCACTGAGGCGGCTTTACTGACATCTCTGTATTTTGCTTTCCACTGTGCCCTTAGCCACTTTAACTGCTACAGGGTTATCAGTTCTGATACTGCAAAACGTAAAAATGGGAAAATGGGCCCATCTTCTAACCCCTCAGGCCATAGCCGATGTGCATTGGCTAAGCTGACATTTACATTTTCAACTCATCAGCATCCCCCTATCGCTGGACAAATAACCTGCTGAGACAGATGTTTTAACACTGGGACAGGAAGCGCGGAATTTTGAGTGGAAGGCTATTTCTCTGTGCCCTGGCCTTCCCTTAAAAACTCTCTTTCTCTACCCAGCGACCAGCAACAAGCAGACCTCTACCCTACAAAAAATGCGCCTGTGCCTACTACGTTCCTGAATAAGTGAACAAAATAATTGAAGAATTCTTTCACAGGTTAGAAAGAAAAAACAAGGCTGTAATGTATGCAAACCACATCCCTCAATGCGTATTTTTAGGTGTATACTGATTGACTTGTCTCAGTGTTTAAAATTAAGTTGCCTTTAGGCAGTCAGATCTCTTTTAAGAGCTACTGATGATGATATTATTAACTTTTGGTATTGAAATTCTGTTAGTAGCACCTGATTTATCCCAACAAACAGCCTTGCCATCTTATTCTTAGCCCCGGCCTGTGAAAATTTACAGCTTTGGGATTTCCATTTGTTTGTTTTTTCAGAAGAAGGTATCAATAAAAGCAAACTACCCATCAAACCAATCCTGATGCAGACTGTATATGAGGGATGCATTACAATTTTACCTCTCTTTTAAAAGGTATGGTTTTTTTAAGGTATATTTTTTTCTAAAAAAAAAATTTAAAAAAAAGGTATTTTAATTGGCCCTATATTAAAATAGAATAAGACAGGTAATTCTTCCTCCTCCTGCCTCCTCATCCCCTGAAAGGTTCACAGAAAGCATTTCTTTGATAAAGAAGAGGGATCGTGACTGTCATTAGACTTAATTGTGATATGACTTGCACTGATATAAGGATTAGTTTTATTGAAGTGTAATAACAATCACAAAGACATTCATATTAATCCCAGTTCAGCTTTTGGATATTGGCATCTCTATCTCCCCATGAGATGAACAGCTGAATCCCATGTGTTCCAGCTGAGGCAGTTCAGAAAGTCAATAAGCAGGATTTCTTCGCCACATAGGAATATAGCATTTCCTTCTCTTTGTTCAAATCACATTTTTGTAACTACTTCTGAGCAGGTGGTTAGGACACAAACCTCATTGATATTAAAATAAGGAGATGTCTGGTTCTTGAAAGGTGTGGTCTTGTTTACTTTCAGTTGACAAGGCATTTTACAGGAACACGTTTGACTTTTTACAAGTTTCCAACAGCAGTAAACTTTATTCCTGCTGACAGCAGAAGTAATTGGTGTGTGCAGAATAAAATGGGTTGTTTTAAAAGTTTAACTCTGTTTTCTAGTTTCATGTTTTATGCTCTAAGGTTACATTTAAACCTGGTTCAGATAAATTCTTTCACAGAGAACAATTATTTCTATGTTACTGGGGTAAAAATACATACGAGTGAACACCGAATCATTGCAAGGTAAGGGAAACTGGGCTTTTATCTGAAGTCTAAATAGACATTTAACTTCCTCGTGTAGAAAATATTCTTTTCATAGTCAAACTTGCACTTTTTTTAATTTTTAATTTACAAAAGCGGAAGAAAAAATTTAGGCAATTTTAGACCTCTATGTTTAAACCAGACATATAATAGTAGTAGTAGTAGTAGTAGTGGTAGTAGTAGTAGTAGTAGTAGTAGTAGTAGTAGTAATAATAATAATAATAATAATAATAATAATAAAAGAAGCAAGAAACAAAATCACCATGATAACCTTCTGCAGCAAGCAAGTGATTTGTGTAAAACATGTACCAATGATCTGCCCCTGTACCATGATTCTTGGGACAAATTCTGGAGTAATGTGAATAGTGGCAACTCATGTCATACGTACACTCTGAAAAATATTATAGGCAGCAGGGGCACTTAACTCTGCGGTTCCTCACTTCTGTTTTGTGCATGATAATCCAATGTAAGGTGCTCCAGCTTCCAGCTGCCCACCACCAGCCCTGCAACAGAGCTTACTGCCTCTGCACTGCTCCTGATTCCACTGCACTTCACTTTGGATCTTGGTTTAAAAGTGTTCGTGCCCCCTAAAGTTAAAATTTATGGCCCCTTATCACAGCTAGAAAATGTAAGCACATTCAGTCTGTGCACCTTGCTGGCAGGTCAGATAAGGGTGAGAGAAAAGCACAGAAATGTATTGAAGTGACTTGGGTAAGAAAGTGGAAGGCACCTTCATTTTGCTCACATTGTGCTACAGGTTTCTTCCAGTAGACTTGTTATCCTCTCCTGTTCCCTTCCTCTTCACGCCACTGGCTTTATCGGAGGGGAGTGATGTGAAGATGCAGGAAGCATTTACATATCAACGCTATAGAATATTTTGGCATTGTGATAAATCATTAAAAAAATCCATAATTTAAAATTTAAATTAGTCCTCTTACGAACATAGACAAAGATGTGATGAGAGGCATAGAAATTACAATTTAAGTAGACGTCTCTTTTAAAGAAAAATCACAGCATCATCATAAGACAAATGTAAGTCTATTCATTTTATTAGTTTTAAGAGGAGACTTAAGCTATCTTCTCCACAGAGGGAAACAATATCGATACCCATAATTGCTAGTCTCTGCTATTATTGTTAGCTCTTTATTAAAGGGTGAGGTAGCAAAAAAGTTATTTGGCATTATGAGAAACATAAGATTACGCCTGTGTAACAGAAGAGGACAGGTTTTCCCTAAAATAATATCCAGTGAAAGCTAAGTGAAACTGGTCCCAACTATAGATTTAGGGGAAATTTGCAGTGCCAAGGAGCGCAAGTTTTGATCCTACACTTAGACCAGGAAACTAGAAAACACACTGCTTACCAATTCATTGGTAACGTTCCGTTGGGACAGTATCTGCCTTTACACCATCCCACTCATACTGACAACATCAGCAGCTCTCATAGGTTCTCAGATTTGTCTGTTTCCATCACCTCCAGTGGAAGCCCATGTCCACAGACATGCGCTTCCTACAAATTTCCTGAGCGGTCATTTGAGTTCAAAGAAATTTCACCCTTTTTTTTTCCTTTTCTTCCGCATGCATTTAGATGCTGCACGTGACACACACGCATTGTTTACCGAGTGGCAAAATCAGCACAAAACAGCCGGTTATCCTGCTTTTTTTTTTTAAAAATCACAAAACTTAATGCCGAATCTGTGAATAATTAGGATATTTCAGTGAGGCAGCAGCAGGAACAGCAGCGCAGCCAGCCATCCGGCCGCTTTGATTCGGGTCCCCACCAGCTCAGCACACCATCGCTGCGCCGCCCTTTGCTATTGCATGGCTCAGCCTTCCCTTTCCACTCAAAATCTTTACATTCCACTTGGCCATTCTGAAACTGCGTTGGCAAGGTCTGTATGCTGCAAAATAATAGCATTGTATTCTGATGCAGCCCAAAAACTGAAATGAATGTTACTCAGTATAATTCCGAACTCTTGGTGCAGCTCTCCGAGGCTCGTGGTCCTGCAGTTTGCTGCCCACCAGATACACGCAGCCATCAATCAAGGCTTTCAGAAGTCCAGGTTCAGTAGGACAGACAGCACCTTGGCAAAGGGTGCCTTCTGTTTCATGCCTGTCAGCAGTATGATGGCAATTTTATCCCAAGGCACAGAGACGCTCCTCGCATGCCCGTAATTTTATTAAGCAATAGCGCAAGTGGTCTCGGTAGACTGGGTAGATGGCATATTTACATGAACAGTGAATATTATCTACCTCATCTAAATTAATACTGAACAAAATAGGGAGCTTAACTAGGTAGAGGTCTCTTCTGGGCAGATAGATCATTTTCCAATCACATACTCACTTGCACCTCATAATGAGTTGGGGGAGAACCGAAGGAATGTATGAGATCAATTCTAAAAATAGCGTCTCGCTCCCCTGCAAACAAGACATACTTACAGAAATGAGAATGTCAATGCCAGCACTGGGGAAGCAGCACACACTAACTAACTTGTTGTTAGTCTCTGAAGAATGATATTCTTCTGCCAACTTTTTTTCAGGAAAATCTAATAAAACATTGATGAAATGGAATTATAATTTTCCCTGCATGAAGATTAAGCGGGAACATGAGTCTACGCGATAGACAGTTTTTGCATTCATCTCATGTCTGCTCAACTGCAGCAGTCATTGGGAAGTGGCATGCGGAATATTTCTAAACTGAAGTATATCTGAAATAGTAGATGTCGGCGTGAGTCCTACAGGAAGTGACAGTCAATACCAGCTTGTTGCCAGCTATTTTTGCAACCGCCTATAAAGTTCGAGGCAGCTAGGCAGCCTTGTGTTAGGACTGAAACCTATTGTTTCAGTAGAAATAAAAGGTAAGATAATTATTACCAATATTTACATAACAGGCACCCTATCTGAAGGCATAATTATGCACAAGCCTGTGTGCTGGTACCTCTGAACCTCCAGAGGAAACGGAGTTTCTGACAAAGAGTCTAAGGCTAGGACTAAGGGTAGATGCCTTAGGTACCCCACAAACTGGAGTAACTCAGCTGAGTGATTTCTACAGAGTATTTGCCATCTGTTGGTGATGACTCAAGCAAAACAAAGCACAGATGGATCTTAGTCCCAATTTTTGTCTTTTTTTTTTTTTTTTCCCCTGAACTCTCCTAAACTTCAGAGAGGATTAGGTTTTTGTCATTTTGGAGGAATGTATTTTTATAGTGAGTGGCTCCTAGATTAGTACTTATTCACAGCTAATTTTCAAACTACTGAAAGTAATAAATGATGCCATGAGTTTCAGCTTTAAGGCTAAGTAGTGTTCGTGGAAAAACTTCCAGTCTCTTTGTAATGCATTCTGAAATGCTCTCTGCCATTTATTGGGGCATAGATCATTCAGCTTCGCTCCTCACACATGTATTACCCGGTGAATGGGATTTAAAACAGCCAGCCTGCTCAGCAGGGAGACTCCTGAATTAGCCAAGACAAATTACCACCAAAAAAAAAAAAAANAAAAAAAAAAAAAAAAGAAAGAAAAGATGCAGACTGAAATCCTGCATATCTCCTGAAGCATTACAACCTTGACAGGGTTCTTTCTGCTGGACTGAGATTCATATTCCTAAATGTTCTACTGGACTATGATGACCAAGCAATCACTTTGAGTACGGAAAGTTGGCTCAATCTTTTCTTCGAAATAGAAACAACTCCTCCAAGTTGTTCTACAATCAACTTTTATTGTTAAAAATGCATGTGGTTTAAGCTAATGCTAAAAAAATATTTCCCATTAAGGGGAAGACCCAGGCATTTTTACCTTGTTTGGCCACGTATCGTGCCAAAGCCATTGGGGCAACTATTATGCACTTAAACACATGCTTGCAAAGAATTCATCATTTGAGCACCCGCATTGGATCACAGTCCTCGGCAGAATTCAACAGATCTGGTAGATGAATATCAATGCCCCTAAGCAGGATAAATCCTAAGATACCCCGCTCGGTCCAGATGGGAAATATGCAAGCAAATGCGTTAGTCATTAGCACGATGTACCTAGGCAGCGTTCCCAGGGAAGACGCTCGGTGCCCGCTGGGTGAAGCGGGATCTTTGCCGGTTGCTTTCCGGGGCTCAGCCTCCGCTGCGCTGTAGGCACCTTCCTTGTAGCAGCTCCTAAAGGCAAGAACGGATGCTCCTGGAAAACACGGGACTCCGAGCTCATTAACAGTGAGCCTGTTAATGGCTTGACTACTCCCAAAGCTACTTACAGCCAAACCACATTCACACCCCAGCCACAAGGGCAGTCGGGAGAGACAGGGAGTGGAGCGGGGGCTACCCAGCCCTGACCCCCTCCCAGCACACAGCATGCAGGCTGGATGTGCGATAGCTAGGCACCTTTCTGAGTTCAGATTTAACAGCCTTTCCAATAAAAGGCATTAAATTGAACATGAGGTAAAATCCAGGCTCTGAGGCTCAATTCAATTGGCTCTCTACCTCTTTATTATAGGTAACTCCTGAAATTTTAGATTGCCTTTCAACTTTTGCCATCTCTGTTGATCTATGTGCAGAAACGCGCTGGCTTATAAAGCAGCAAAGGCTCTATTGATTTTTTTACTTTTAGTTTTGATTGTTTTATGTATGTTGGCAATTCATTAGATGCAACTCTCGGCTTAGCAAATGTGAAACCTTCTTCTAACACAGTTAATTGACTTGTCTTCAACTAGTTAAGGAGCAGAGCTGTTTATGGAACGCTTTGTGTATGTGGACTAGCTGTAACTAGAAAGAATATAATTTAATATTACTGAATAACTTCACTTGAAAAGAACGCTACCTGTAATTTCAGCGGCTTATAGCATTTTTTCTCAGCAACAGGTCCCAAAACATCACAATATATCAAATATCAATCAGGTAATTTTGCTATTTTAAAATAAATTCATCTTCTATGAAGGCTTTCCTGAATTAAAACCTATAGAAGTTTTAAAGAGCTGTTGTGCCACGTACCTGCTCACTGAACTGGGGCAATTGCATTGCTTGTATTCAGTATGAAGTTAGCGTGTTTTCCTCCTTTCTTGAATCCAACTCAATATACCTTATGAACAATTTTCAGTAGAAGAAGACCCACATAACTGAGAACTACAGGTATCATCAACACAGATCTTGAAGGGCAAGAACAGCAAAAATACCTGTGTGGATCTGGTTCAACAATCTGCTCTTTCCACACTGATACAGATGATAAAGCCTAAAATACCATGTAGAATCTACAATGCTGTAACACTACATTTTCACTCAGGATCATGGTACAAAGAACAATGCATTTAGAAAGCACAAATTCAAATTAATTGTGTTTTCAGTCTAGGTGCTTTAAATGTACACATTAAAAATGTGTACATGTTAAATGTACACGATTGCCCTTTCAGAAACTGGAAAGGAAGTGATTTTTCAGTACTGCCGGCCCCTGTTTGCTAACATAATTTTTAGAACATTACAAAACTTAGTGCTGAATCTGTGAATAATTAAGATACGTCCGTGAGGCATCGGCATGCACAGCAGTGCAGCCGGCCATCCGGCCACTTTGATTCGGGTCGCCACCAGCTCAGCACACGATGGCTGCACCGCCGTTTAATAATAATAAGGCCAACTCTGTCTGTTCAAGAGTTGTAGGAGCAGGAAGGTAGAACCTATAAATTCCAGATCATGCTGCCCAGACGAACTGAAGAAGACTAATAAAACAGAGAAATATGGCTAAAAGCCAGGTTTTTATGCCTGAGGCACGCTACTGCTTGTGGCGCTGATTTCAGTCACATCACTGATGTACTTCTGCTGATGTAACTGCACTGATTTAACAAAGTACTGCTAATTTAAAACTGCAGAGAGATACTCTGTCCTCATATAGCACTTTTCAAGCAGTGTAAATACGCTGGAGCTAAATCACACAATCCTCCTTAAAGTGTTATCTAGAGCTATAAGAAGAGTGGTACAGACGGAACAGGTTTGGGTTTTTTCCTGAAGGCTGTTGAACACCACAAGCTCGCTTCGACTTACTCAGTGCCTCTGTAAATGTGGCCTTGTGTGATTAGCTGCAGTAATACTGCTAACGAAGAGTAAAGCCTCACATGTTGTCTCTCTCTCTCTGCCGTGGCTTAGCCAACAGACATCCCTTCCCGTGGCAAGCAACAAAGCCCAGCGCTCGCGGCTAGCAACCTCACAGCATCTTTCTTCACAAGGAACGGTTTTGTTGTGGAACAGAGAATTAACACATAGTAACTTAGAAATAGCAGAGGATCTGATGGCTTAGTAGATAAATGTCTATCTTCATTCTTGGACTGTTAAGTAATTTTGGCTTTACAATTGCATTACATACCGCCACAGCCAAAAGTACAACAGGCTGTTAAGTAGGTTCCTGTTAGCTCTTTAAATGTAGCGAGTATTTAAAAATAAAGACAATGGCATAACTTCTAAACCGTGTTCTCCAGGTTTCTTTCAAATGAAGAGAGAAGAAAATGAGAGTGTTTTCCCAATGGACAGGCCCCTGGAACTTCCAGGTCAAGGTGAGAAAAGAGTTTATTCATAACTCGGTGCAGGTTTGTTTTTGGTTTATTTTGTATTTGAATCCTTCTCCTTGTGCTTTGGAATGCTGGATCCTAAGAGGATGTAGAAACAACTGTGCTAGACATGGATTTACAAAGTTTACATAAAATAGCACAAGGTGAAATGATTTCACAGGAAAAGTGTCTTGCGATATTTCTGCCGTAATACCTTACAAACAGTTCTGCTCGTGGCCTAATCAGGAACCCGGGAAGGCAATATCAATCTCCAAAAGGTTAAGGGACATACTAAGAAAGCATGACCGGTACTCCCAAATACATCTTCACATTAGACAATTTATCTTTGAAAGGCTTTAGCGTGAGTTATACGTTGTCTCCAAGTCTTAACGCTCACACCTATAGAAACAACTTACCGTAGCATCCCACGCTAACCTCTTCCATTTCAGGAAAAAAAGAAATGCGTTGCCCAGCTTTATGTAAATCTCTTACTTCTGTTTTCTTAAAGTACAGAATGTGGTGGCAGAGGAAAACGCAACAATATTTATCCCCAAAGCTATGGAGAACAGGAAGATAAAGTGGGTTTTTTTCCCTTTAACCAAGCCTTCAGATTTTGATGTATTTTCCATTTAAAGAGTGTTGAGCTTAGCAAAGCTGTAATGTGCAATGTCAAAAAGCTCGGCCACAGGTTAGCACTGTTTCTTGGTAGTGGTAGTACAGGAATGATTTCTAAAGGGTACACCGAGAGCACTGCTGGTGTCTTGACCTTTCTTCTGTGTCTGCTGAACTATATCTTATGCATAGAATTCTCTCCAGCCTCCTGGACTATGTCTATTCCTTATACATACTGGGAGATGGAGGGGAAACCCCACAACAGGAACGCAGAGAAAAGGAATTTGCATGTATATTACTTTAAAACCATTTCGGCTTGACCTTTCCTGAAGAATGGTTTAAAGGCTGAATTCTCTGACTGTGAATGCAAAGGTTAATTGTCTTTATTGAGCATTGCTGATAGGGTCCTAGTAAACCATGATGGTTTCTTGGTGGGATGTAGATAGAGAAGAATAGGAGAGACCAGGTTTTGCATTAAAAAGGCAAATCCCTTAGTATCCACACTAAGATGTCCCTGTCCTGAGCAGAAACATGAATTAATGAAGTAGACTTTCATAAGAATATGATGAGTGTTATTGAGTACTATACTTTTCATTATGAAATGACTAACTTAAAACAGAAATATAACCACCTACCTAGTCTCATCAAAAGTCCTCCCACACCATACCAAGCACATGAGTTTCTCTGGCTCTGTCTTTTAAAAAATAAAAATAAAAAAAAATACAGAATTCCTCTGGGTATTACTTCTCCTGTTAATTTAAATAGTGATTTACATGTTTAAGACCACAAAACTACTGAATCAACCCCTTGTTTAAACTCTCGTGGTTTCCTTGTTTGAATTTCTTTATCAAATATTTCATAAACTACATAAATCGCATTGGAAGACTATTATCACAAAACCTCATGTGTGACCAATTTCATGTGGATGTTAAGTAAGTAGTTTTATATCACCAGGAAATGTAAAGCCATAAACAGACTATAAATATTTTCTCATGAACTGAATAAAGAAATTCAGCTAGTGTTTGCAAGATGATTCAGAAACGCTGTAGTGTTTATAATTTTTTGCATATTAAAAGTGATAATTTCAAGACACTTAAACACACTATTAAAAATAACATTGTGGGATTGTAATGAAAAATTCGCACTGAATCAGCATCTTCAAGTAAATAAGAAATGGTTTCCAGGATGTTTTTAATTCCATCATGCTAATAATATCACTGTTATCATACGTTCAATTACAAGCCAACTTTTTGGCCAGAAAAGTATCAGCATTTTACAGACTACAAGGAACACTATCCTCCACTATCTAAGACTGTACACAAATTGTAGTTACTAAACAAACATAAGAGAAACGGTTGTGATATATGTTAAAGGAATTGTATTTCAAACAACTGGACAAATGCAAGGGACAAAATCTGTAACGACCTACCCGGCGTCACTGAAAATCACAAGCCAACAGCAGGCCAGCAAACACAAAGGCCTCTCCACCCTTCTTTGCAAATCAAGCTCGGACAATTTCAAGCAATTAAACACAAATGCATCAATGTAAGTTTTGAATACATTAAACGCAAAGTTTGTAAGTTAATGCATCACACTTTATACGCGTGTACAACTTACAACGCCCTATAAAATGCACGATACTTACATGGCCATACAGGGTCATGCGTGTTCAAAATGTGGGTATGGACAATCTCATAGACTTTAGGTAACAGAAAGTGCTTCCCAACGCTAAACCCGAAACTACAGTGCAACTACGACAGAATTATTTAGCCTGTGTTTTCAGTATCACTCTTTTAAAACAAAAGCCCCGTGGGCCTGTGAATTAAACAGTCAGAGGAAAGTTCGTGTATGCATCTGAGACAGAAGATGAGACAGATCAAAGGAAAACCAGAACAGCTCAAAATCTCTGGAAGAGTAGTCTCTCTTTTCAGTACTGACCTGTTTCATCAGGAATTCGTGCATGGACTAGTAAGGGGAAGCACACCTACCCCTCATTAGCAGGTGTTGCACACGCGATACTTGTTCAGTTTTTCACAAAATGACCTTTTAAAACATATATATTCATATACATCATCATATATCACCATATACATAAAATTCAGAATTCTTGACAATCAGTGCAATAAACAACACATGGACTTCAAATTGGTATTTAACGCCTGATCTGAGATGTATAAAAGCTTTATATACCATATAGAATTTATTTTCAATATCATTATTACGTATTGCCATTAGAGCCAGCACATTTGACTTGTAGTATTAGTTGGGAAGTTGTCAGCATTCTTTTTGAGGCTTACTGGCACACGTTTGTCATCACGGAGGAAACCCAGGATCATGAAAGACGGTGTCCAGCCTGATCCTTAAAATCTCAGCAAGTTCTGCTATGACACCCCGCTACCATGTTTGACATTTCTTCGCACAAGCCCTCCGCGCAGTACGGAGTGGGACAGAGCTCTCACCCAACACCTCCGGAGCTACGGCTGCCTGCACGCCCCCAAATCCGTCCCTTCACCCCGGCGAGGGACTGTGTTGGCCCAAGGGAGAAGGAGTGGAGCATGGAAACGACCCCTAGCCCGAAACCGAGGAAAGCTTTTGGCGACTTGGAGCTGCTCTTTCGTTGTGCCCAACCACACAAGGTCACCACCTGTGAACAGCTTCCATCCCCGGGAGCTTTGAGCACACACACACTCACACCCCCTCCTTGTATTCCCGCTGGTGGGAAAGCGGCTGAAGGCTTTGCAGCGTGGGAAAAGCCAGGATTGCGGGTGCAAGCCCTACGGCCGCTTTCCATCGCCGGTGCTTCGGCAGTGGGAGCCAGGCTGGGGCAGGAAAAGCTCTCCCGGTGGCGGAAGCAGGGCTGCGGGGTTCGGGAATGGGGATGCGGGGTTTGGGAGCAGGGCTGCGGGGTTTGGCAGCGGGGATGCAGAGTTTGGGAGCGGGGTTGCGGGGTTTGGGAGTGGGGTCGCGGGGCTGCAGGGTTCAGGAGCAAGGCTGCGGGGCTCGGGAGCGGGGTTGCAGGGTTTGGGAGCTGGTCTGAGGGGTTTGGGAGCAGGGATGCAGGGTCTGGGAGCGGGTCTGCGGGGTTTGGGAGCAGGGATGTGGGGCTTGGGAGCAGGGATGCGGGTTCAGGAGCGGGGATGCGGGGTTTGGGAGCGGGGCTGTGGGGTTCGGGA
>VZSF01005985.1:0-97704 GCA_013398295.1 Chionis minor | reverse complement strand
CGCACCCCTCCAGCCCCGCACGCCGGCCCCGCCACGCTCGCCAAACGGCTCCTGTCGCTAGCCCCGCCGGTCTGGAGGGGTAGCCCCACTCGCCGCTTTGAGAAACCGCCGCTGCCTCGTGTGTCCTTCCCTATAAAAAATAACAACAACAACAAAAATAGATGTATTTATATCTGCGGGTGCGTCTAAATTACGAAGGTGATGGTGGAACTTCTTGGTCTTTGGGTTGAGGCGCAGGGGTTTTGGCGAGAGCATCGTTGATGTGCTGCAGCTCTGGTGGAGCAGCATTTCTGATGGCACGCGGATTAAGTCCCCGTCTCTCTCAAGCTGCTCCTTTACTAATCTCCGCTTGCAAAGGATTCGCTGTCTTGCAGCTCACACTCGACGCCAAAGAGGATCAAAATCAGGTTTAAAAATTCGAATTCCTCCATACCGAGATCCTGGTTTTATCATGGTCCTGTATCATAAACCTGCTGTAAATCGTGCTGTTGCGGAGAACAAGGCTGTGATTCTTGGTTTCCTACTGTGAGTCTTTTAGGGCCTTATTTATTAACTCCGTGAATGGCAAACTCAAAGCCATCACTTTCTAATACTATAACCTCCTTTCTACACTACTTTAAATAGAACTGGTATTTCTGATAATTCAACACCAGTAGACAGATCCGATAGCTCCAAGTGCACACTCTGTTTCCAGTTCAATATAGATTTGTTTGCAGCTTCCAACACTTCGAGGTTAACGTAAGCTAAAGCCCTGGGTGATGGCCAGTGACAGCCATTTCTGAAGACCGAATATAGCCCTCATCTTCTAGAAAACTCAGCAAATGCGAGGCAGACACAGGCAAATGACATTTCTCTTCTTAGCACAAATTGTACATGACTTCCAGGCTCATTGTGAATGCACTGTAAATATCATTATTGTCATTAATCTAGAACTGCAATTTGCAAAGATTAAAGGCTTGGTCTGGCGTTCCCATGTGAGCCAACGGACTCACGTCCAAATAAAAGACTGCCAAAGTGGACACTAAATCAAGCTGCTGTAGGACCTATGGAAATTTAAGAGTATTTTTCCCTGAGACAAAAATACCACTCCATCCGACCCACCCCCCAAATAAAAAACACTGGGGAGAATTCTGCAAGACACCGTGCTGAGGGAAAACCTCCCTCAGAAGGCACTTCAAAGGCTCCCCAAGTGCGCCAATATGTAGTCGTTGGAAGAGGAGAGGACTGCCCCAGTGGGTGACACCAACCGGGGGACATAGTCTGAGAGCACCTTGGTGCCCTGGCAGGTGCCTCTGGGTAACCAAAAGACCCCTGGACCTCTCCGTACATCCACACCTCGTAGACCAACAAGTAGCTGCACAAAATGCAGCTTTACAAAGACAGAGGGCCTGCAGCACTGCGACCTTCTGTCCCCGCCGCAGACCTTGTTGGGCTGCACACTCCTCCCTTTGTTTTCCTATTGGCGCAAGACACTTGGGGATGTGATACGTTTGAGAATCCTCTGCTGAATTTGGTTGATATTGGTCAAGAGTTCAGGAAAGAGACAAGGAAAATTGACACCATAATCACATAAGCCTAATTTCCTTGGAAAACAAGGCAGAACAAATTGAATTTGTCAGTCGCTTGAATGATACCTTACAATATGTTTCACTCTTCATAGGTAATATACCCTAACAAGTGACTTTAAAAGTAGGTTTTGTTGCTAAGGCAGGCACTTCAAAATTAATTAATACCAAACTTCTAGTTGCTTCAAATATCTTAGTTTTTTGTCTCGTGTATAATCTGTAAGACGTCTCTTTTCTCATTGCAGGGCCCTCATTTAGAAGACAGGGCTGACATTTGCATCCTCATTATTCATGTACGGCCCTCTGTCTTAGTTGTTACGTACAGTGTGGAATTATTATTTTCCTTAAAGAGGGCTTTCCAGTTCATTCAGTGCTGTTCACAACTGTATTCTGCATAAGTGTCAACACAAAATCTTGCTGTAAAGGTAAATATTATCATTACTCTTAATACAGGGGGAAACTGAAACCAAGCCAGGAGGCTAGATCCAAAGAGGAACCAGCATATCTTTAAGCAAATCAGTTTGAGCTCAGAAAACGAGCCCTGGTGCTTGCAAATGAGTGTCTGGAAATGAAGAACACGAAACCAGCAGCAGTCTGCAAAGTCACCTTAGGCCCTTTGTTCAGCAGGTCAACATGTGGTAGACCAATAAAAGAATTCTGTCAGCTTGTGTAAATCCAACTGCCTTAGCTGCTTTATCACCTTTATTCATGTATTCACCTGCTTCATTCATCTGCTAAGCCTTCCAGCTTTTTTTTTTTCCCCCTTGCTAAAAAACCACTATGAAAAGTCATTCACTGCCTCGTCTTATGTCTTTCCTCTGCCCCGGTATTCCTATGTCACGCACTCCTGGTAAGCATAATTAAGGATTATATATAGGATATAATTAAAGATTGCATTGTCAGGATATAATTAAAGACTGTATGAGAGGAGAATCCTGGAAGAATAGGCATCCTTAAAAACTGAGTGTTTAAAGTACTTGACTTAGGTTAAGGTCAAGTTTAGGTTACTTTTTGGTATTCATTCCTCTAGGGTTTTGTTTATTTTTTTCCTTTTATTGAGGCTAAAAAGAGTTACTTTCTGCAGATCCTTGTATGTTTTTGTAGTGGAGTTGACTCTGAAGTACAAGAGCAGGATAGAGAACATATGCGGGAATTTGCGATGATAGCCCAGGCCAGAGCAGGATTTTACCCAATCTGGAAAAGTTGCCCCCTGGATTTAAAAAAATGTAATTCTGCAGTCATTTAAGACTGCATGAAAACAACAGGGGAGCATATTTTCCTAAATAAAGTCTGCAACAACATTTTTATAAACATAAGGCATGTTTATAAGGTAGGGATTGCGGCCAACTCCCCCTGTGACACATCCAAACAGGGTGCAAGCGCAGTCCAAACCTGTGCTGGGAGCAGTGAGGAGGTACAGCTTTTCAGCAGCAAATTACGCTTTTTAAACAGTTCCGGAGATACAGAAACGACGTCCCAAACAACATGGCACAGCGTGCTTTGCCCTCTCGTCAGCACATTGATCTCGTCTTTGAAAGAGACTTTTTCTCAGATTGAGGAGTTTCCAAAATAGGGTTGCCTAGGAGATCTTCTTGGGTGGGTTTGTCTTCTCTAGGCACAGATAATTTACTGGGTTACTTCACTGGGCTCTTGGTATAACCCGTGCAGGAGGATAAACACTTCCAAAGGGTGGCTTACTTCATAAAGGTCTGAATCATCTCTGGAAGTGATTGCTTCCTTCTGACTGTACCGGGAGTTCCTGAAGTTAGACGGCTGAATCTTGGACCACATGCTCAGTAACTCAATACAGATACGACTGAACTCAAGCCAGAGTTACACATATGCATCTGAAAGGAGATGCCAATCATAATGAAACCATGGAAAATGATGGAATCTTTCATAGTAAAGCCACGGGTGTTACGCTGTCTCGTTTCTCATCCTTCTAAAACACAGAGAACAATTTTCCTAACACACTGTTAGTAAGAAGGGAAGAATAATTCAAAAGCCAATGCAGTTCTTTTGATACATTTCATAGGTATTTTCCATTCTAAAAAAAAAAAAGCAACAAAAAACCAAACAAAACAAAAACCCAAAACAACAATAAAAAACCGCAGACCCACAAAGCCAATATTTAAGGCTAGGGATACAGACTTCAGCATCAAATATGAGTACATATGAGTACTGACATAGTTCTTGAACAGAATGACAACATTGTTCCCAAGCTGCAAGGGAAACATCTATACCTGAAAATGTTTTTCTATACTGCTCCACAATGTGTAATTTTATTTTTTTAAAAATAATGAATGCCAGGCATATATATATATGCATGTTACATTATAATTATCTCTTAGTGACAGTACTCTGAGTAACATAAAATTGGAGACTTTTGGGCTGAAATCGATAAAATACTAATCTGTCCTCCATGCTTCAGAACCCACCACAAGCCAGAAAGAACAATTTTCCTTGGCCTAGCAAACCTTCTAAGGCACAGGGGGGCCCACAAACCTTTGTTGTACCCTGGGGTTTATGAGAGCTAAAAATAAGGAAGAACGATAACAGTATAATAAGAAAAACAGAGCAGAGAGGAAATAAATGTTTCCCATGAGCTGTTATGTTTAGCTTTATCGTGTGAGCAAATAAATGTTTTGGCAACAAAAATGTCTAAGGCTCATCCCAATCATACTTCTATTCACCGCAGAAGTACTTTTATACTGAACAAAAAAATGGGATATTTAAAGATATATTATGTATGACGGTCTCAGTTTGCATGGAGCTGGAATTATTATGATCATGAATACAAATGAATATAGTTGCAGCACTATACTGTATGTTGGTCTCTAACATGTGGGTCATGCCATTTTTTCTAGGCCACCCTTCTATGTCAACCTAGAAAAGTCTACAGATCTTTGAAATGTATGAATGAAATCTGAAGGCAATTAGGAAAGCTGGAAAATAAAGGCAATATTTAGATACAATTAATAATATGGAAGTCTTAAGAGATGAAGTAGTTCCCTTGAATTAGGCCTGGAAAGTTCATGTGCTGCCATCCCAAAACTTCTGGGCTTGCCTTTCTCATTGCTCCACCCAACACAAATAATTCTTCTCCTTTTTCTCCATCTCTATGCTGTTTCTTTCTCATTTTTTCAAAGACTGTACCATGAGCTACTTCCAAAGTTACATGTGAAGACTCCAGTATAAGGCCTATTTGAAAGCTAATGCAGGGGAAGTTCTTAACTTTCTGATACAACTATTTTAGATTGTGTTCATTCTTAGGAGTTGACATTCAGATACTACCTATCAAACTTACAGTTCCCCGATGCGTTAGAAATTGTGCAGTAAAAATAACACTTGTTGGAAAAATTCATTATAATGCCTACTTCGCCAATTAAATTAACACACAGTAAGCAATATGATATTTAGAGTAAATGCAAGCTGATGACAATAAGGAAATAATTTTTTTAGTAAGGGCAAAAGTAAGGTAGTATTTCTCATAAAAAGATGCATTTTCTACCAAATTGCTCCAAGAGATGAAATTTATGCATAGAACAGCCCAACTGAGGGATGACATAGTTAGGAATACTACTTTTTCTCTGCCGATGACCTGCTCCGTGACCTTATGCAATTCACTAACTCACTTCCCTTATTGCTTCTGTTTCCACAACTGTAAGATGAAGGAAATTATACATCTGTGTAAGTTTATGAATGAAAGAGTCTGCAAGTAATACCCTACAGTAATCCAAATTGCAGCCTACCAGTTTGGGTATTCAAAAAAGAAACATTGCTCACACTTCCAGCTCAAGGTACAACATTTCTATAGCTCAAAGAATTTAAGGTATTCTAATAGTGCATAATCCATCTGCATAATTCTTTTTAATGCATATTGATTCCTGAATAACTAAGCTTCCTAGCAAAATTATTTACTGATCTCTAGCAAGTAATGTGAGCATTTTAATGAGTAAATATGCAAATAGATAATTAGGTTGAAAAATCTGCAAACTTTTAGCTATAATTAAAATAAATGTTATGAATCAGGAAAAAAAGTCCCATTTCATGTAGGAAAAACATTCATTTTCTAGTGCACTACTTAGTGAAGTTGGTCATTTCCATAGGAAAGAAATTGTTTCAGAGTATGTTCGGTTTCATCAGGAGGTAAATGCTTTTTACAACAATGGTATTTAGACTGTAAGCTCTTGAGGACAGAGACCTTTTCTTTTTAATATCTAGAAAGTGCCATGCAAAGATACATGTATACATTAATATTTAATACACAAATATTAATAATACCTCTGAGTGAGGAGCATACTTTCTCGCAAAATCATGTTAGGTTACAGCTCAGAATGTAAATATAACAGTCTTACAATTGTAACTAGAGATATTCCAAAGTAATTCCAAGAAATACCCGAGTCCTGTGTGTTCACAATCTGGACATATTAGCAAATCAGATTTCTGAGAGTATGGGATTTGTGCGGTTTGAGATTGTGCGTATTTATATGTGTGCACAGACATCTCTCTGAGCCCCATTAGTAACCTTTGAACTTAATGACCAACTTTAACCTGCATTAGTAGAGGTCTTAAATAGATCCTCGCACCTATGTGTGAAAGTGAACAACTTTAAACAGGAGAGAACGAAGACCAAGATAATACTGTCATTAAAGGGACAACGGCAGGGTAAAGTCAGTGTACCTTACTAGGTATCCCAAAATCTACAGGAAAATGGTAAGTTTAAAAAGCATTAATCATAAATACGCATTTATCAGACATGAGAGTAGTCCCTACTCAGTCAAGCTTAGTGCCCCTCACTGAGCCTCTCATATCTAGCAATGAACAGTCTTTGATAAAAAGCTTAAGCTTTTTTGGCAGTTGTTTTTATTTCCCTGGTGGATTCTCTGCTGTCTAATTAGGGGTGAGCTCGTGTTGTAACCTTAGTATAATTCAGCTAAAATGTCAATCAAGCACAAGACAAATCTAATGGAAACCAGGCTGTATTAGGTGTAGTGCTCAGACAACTTCTTGCTACACAATTTTTATGCGATATTGCTATACTTACTACATTTACATATTAAATTCCCAGTATATAATCTTTATATACACATATATGCTATTGTATCTATTCTAATACTTTCAGCAGACCTACTTGTATCAATACTGCTTGTAAACAATAGCATGCCAAACATTTCAGAGAATATGTGAATCTGGTTCTGTTTCTTGTTACCATAAAAACCACCCAAAAAGACAAAAAAAGAAGCATCTCTCTTGCTGGACTGAATGCAGCTGGCCACATCCTGTAGTCCTGTCAAATGGCAAACGCAGCCTGGAGTTCCCATATATGTCTTTTGGGACCGTATGAGAAGCACACAGCTCATTTATTTTTGTATATATTAGGTTACGGGTCTAAGTCACTGCTGGATATATATTCCAGCAAACTGCTGGAAATTACTACTGGAACTTTGTGTTTGCTGAAATGGGGTAGTCACAGAATGACATCTAGAAAACATGGCCATTTTCTCTTCCTTTATGTACAGAATAAGGTAGAGAACAACAATTGTTCTGTACGTTTGGACAGCATTTAAAAAATATATATATAAAATGTAGGAACACAGCAATTCTTCTGGTCAAACTTACCCTGGAGTTGGGGAAATATTTAAGTGCAGAAGCACTGTGCATAACTGGCACAATGCACCACTCTTTGGAAGACGGTATCCCTGAGGAAAAACAGTTCATCATGGAGGCTGCTGCTAGCCCTTCCAATGCATAAATTATTCCTCTTTTTAGTGCTGTGCATATCTGAGGGCATAATCAAGTCTTAGTGCTGGAGGGAGATAGTTTTTGTTCTAAGAAGTGAAGCCTGGAAAGAAGCCATTTTGCTTAATCTCCGTGAGGCATTACTCTTAAGTTCCATAAGGAAATGCTCTGCAGTTCCACCGTTCTGCTCAGGTTCATGCAACATACCAAGAATTTCTTAAACACCCTGAGAGAGATGAAGGCTCCTGTACTCATCTCCATTTCTGACTAATCTTCAGTAAACCTAAAACAACTAACCACTGGGTTGTTCCGAGGGTTTCAGTTCACTGCAGGCTCTGTTTCCTCAGGCCACCAGCTCAAATCCAACCTAGTCCTAGTAAATGACTATTAATGACTATTTGGAGAGGTATGTGGCATGCACTAATGAGCATGTAACAACTTTAACACCTACTACTGCCGTACATCTAACTGCACAGAAGAGGATGCTCTTCCAGAAAAGCGATGCCCACAAGTTATGAGTGAGTAGCACAGTTCATTTCAGACATTCCCCCTTTTGTACTCAAATGACGCAAAGTCAAAAAACCTGTCTTAAAGACAAATAAAGTCAAATAAGATGCAGGGACATTTCAGGAGCACTTAATATGCAGCAACTCTAATAGCAGTCTGAGATTTGTTCACAGCGCGTATCAGTTTCAGAAGGTCAGGCTTTGAATGGGTTGAACTAAGAGGCAGGAATAAAGGAATTTCAGGTGGCAGAAAGAGCAAGACTACAATGTCTTTGTACACGTTAGGAGCTTTCTCCATAATTGTCAAGGCAGCACTTTCCACAAATGGAGAAAGGCTTATTTTTTTAGGCTATTTTTGATATGTATTGTGTGTTCTTTCCCATCCAATAAAAGGAAAAGCAGATAGTCAATACAGCTGATTATAAAAATAGAGGGTTTATGACTGAAGAAGGACCGTGACGAGTTCACCTTTTCAAGAAGGCTATGTTTAAATAAATTATTAGCATCTGTTCTTTTATCTGCTTTTTATGAACCCTTTATTCAGGTGCTAATATATAGAGTGTGTGCGTAGGGTTACTGCTGACAGCAAAGATTGATAGTAGTCGTCGTTCATTTTTTAAAGAAAACAGTACAAAGCTTGATAGTGGAAGTTAAAACCAGGAATGACAGAATATTAACTGTGCTACTAACTTCACTACTGGTGTTAATATTTTTCCATAATCCTAGCCTACTTTTTCTCACTTCTTTTCCAAGGGATTAATCCTGAATCTTTGTGTGAGGAATGTTGGCAAGGGCTAGGATTTGCAGGAAACAAAACTGTGAGACATTTCCAAAGTAAGGTTTTGTGCTAAGGGACAAAACTTCAAAAAACCATCAACCAAACAAACCCTTTTGCAATGCGAGATGTGCACTTGTTTAAACTATGTATTCAAATGACCTGTTTACAGATTTTTAAAGTCCTTCTCTACACTCCTTTTTTTGTTTCTTCTTTTCATGGCATCGTGTTTAAATTCAGTGTTCTACATGCAAGGAATATACTTTTCCATTTTTAGAATAACTAAATAAGATGACGATTATAATAATAATAAAAGTAATAATAGAAGTAGTAGTAAAACATCAATACTCTGAAATATTCTAAGACTTTATGCAAGCTTACATACTGAAATGTGTTACGAGCACATGTGAAATGATCCTCTGATATTTATACAACACAAATATGTGGCACCTTCAGCAGTTCTTCCATCTGAAACACTAAAGGTGTCCACTGGAACTACTTTAAATATCTGTATATATACTGTAAATACATATCTGTAAATATACTGTCAGTATTTCCAGCTGGTTTGCTCTAAAACCTTGGCCGCCTTGGTGGCCTTAAGAGCAGCATCCAGCCTGATGTCCACCTGCACCCCACCAGGTGGCCAGCCAGCGGTGCCTGAGTGGCCCAATGTCTTGTTTTCCCTGTTTACACCAGTAGAACTTGCTGTTAAATACGTCCAGTTGAAGATAAATGTTAATCATCTAAAGATAACCCATATGAAGATAATTTGCTTATCTTATTTTTCATGTAACTACAGATGGAGCAAAAATGTAGATGGAAGTTATTTTTATGTATAGTATCCATATGTCTTCTGGAGTAACGCCTATGAACACGAGATCTCACACTTAGCTAGGACTCCTGGGCACAAACTGATGATGAAAACATGCTTGCTCTTCAGTTGGCGAGGAATGAGTAAAGTACAGAGATGCCCACTAGGAACAAGAAAAGGTAACCTTTCTGCTAATTGTTGCAGTTTAAGAAGCAAAACCAGAAGCCAACAACTTCTTTAGATATCTGTTGAGACCGTGAAAAGATCGTTGCTCTTACCGTTTTTATGCCCACTTCCTACTGGCTCTCAACTCTAAAACAAATGGCTAAAAATATTAAGATTCTGATTACTCTGAAGATTCATTTTTACTCTTTGCAAAAGATATTATCTCTGTCAATAGGTTAAAATTGTAATTACGTGACATATAACTGAAATGTGAGAAAATTGTTCATTTTCAGTGTGCCTTTTTCCATTTCAAGGTTGAAATAAAAAAAAAAAGGTTATTTTGTATCATTGCTATTTTTCAATATTTGAGGCAGTACTTTTCTAACAATTGTCAGATACCAGATGAAAATCAAAACACTCATCTCAGAAAAACACAAGAGCATTTTATTTATGTTGTTACACTTCATTCCTCTTCCCAGATTTCAATATTTTTGCAAATGTATCTCTATGTTAGATGACTAAGCTATTAAGTTACTCATAACAATTCAGAGTGAGTCAGCATATGTGATTTTCAACCTGTTCTATATTTTATAACTTGGAATCTAGGCTTAAGCTCACGCAGGACAAAAGGCAGAAGAACAGCAGTTTGAATTGCACAGTTCCTTTGTGAGATGTTAAATCCATTTGTCTGTTTTCATGACAGATAGGCAATATAATTCCTCCTGGACAGGGATACACAGGTGGCATATGCCACCAGAAACTCCTTTACACTGCTGCTATACCATCTTTCAGTTATTTCCAGCTATTTTCACATCAGAAACCTGGCAGCAGACTGTTAGGGTAGAAGTCCAGCTTTAAAATAAAGGGGAAGAAAAAGAAACGTTCAGACCAGTATCTTGGTTTATTCTTGCTAAAAGTGGGAATATTTCCAATTTCCAGGGTCCTTTCACAAGATGAAGGAAAGCAAGCAGCAGAAGCATAGCGGTGCCAAATTACAAAGAACTGGCTGTACAGGCAGTGGCATCCCTCACTCCCGCTCCGCAGCGGAGGGGTTGTGCCATCTGCCCTTTGAGCCGACCGAGCACCGCGCCGCTCGCGAAGACTCGGATTCAGAGCCTTCTTCTGTCAGGGCAGACGCCAACCAGCACTATACGGGCAAATGTCCTAACCTCCAATACTTGGGGCATTCCAGGATGAAAAACTGCCCCTCTTTTATAGAGCATGATCTATTTCTGATTTTTTTTTTTTTTTAGTTTTTCATTGGAAAAAACAAGGAAGGCAAAACAACCTTTCTGCTGGATCACTAAAGGATTATATGGCCATGGCTCTCATTGCTAATGGATTAGTCCATCACCTCGCATCACAGATACTTGTTCCTTAATGAAAATTTAAGCATCTTTATATTATGTGGTGGATTGGAATGGCAGCAATGCACTTATGGGAACGGACAGGGCACTGCCAGTGTATAACACTTCTCTGAAATAGAGTAGAAGGTACTCCCCATCACCAAACTGGTTTCATTTTGGTTGGAGTTAGCAATGATTAAAAGCCTGACAAATTGGTAAGAAAATAAGGATATTGGTAAGATCTCCACTTTTACTGTATGTGGAATATTAAAGAAGTTTCTAAAGGAACTATGACGGGGAGCACAATTGGATGTGGCTTTAAAAGGACTAACTGCAGAACTGAATGACTGTCAAAGGGGTACCTTATCGTGCTTTTGTTGAAGTAATCTGTGTGTCTGCCCGTGTCCAAGATGCCAACTGATGATTTAACTGCTTCCTTTGGATGCCCTCTCCCCTGCAGGAGACCCTTCCAAGGCAGGGGTACCATCTCCCACACCTCCGGCTGGCAGAGGGCTGTTGGCCCTCACTCCTGCATTTTGGTATTCTGGGAAATGTAGTGTAGCAGCGAAGTGGCCATTTTGCATCTGCTCTGCTTGTCTGTAAACAATTGAATTTAAAGTAGGGGGATGTTCAGAATAAGGGTGATGCCTGCATTGCGTGTTAAGCCCAAGAGGCGTGTTTTCATTAATGAACAAAGAGCCTTTAGATGAGATGCTCCAAAAAAAAAGATCCTTTTATAAAATGGAGGGTGCTGGAAAGTGTGTGTCACTGCTACTATCACCTAATAGAGGTTATGCACTGATAGAGGGAACAAGGGAGCTGGCAGAAGCCTGTCTCTCGCTGTCAGTTCCAGGCTGCAGGCTTTTATGTTCATTTGTAATGCAATCAATAAGGAATCGCTTAAATTGGGCTCTGGAAGCTTGATTTTATAGTTTGCTAAATTTTCTCTTTTAAATCTGTTTAAAATAAAAGAGAAGTTTCTATGGAAACCCTTCCCTTTTATTCAAGAAAAATATCTCCAAGTCTCCCAGGCACTGTCTGTGCCGCACGCAACCGGTGCCGGCTGGATCCACGCCAAAAGCTGCCACACTCCCCCCATACCTGCCGCGCCGGCACGGTGCCGGGCAGCGTGGCAAACGCCTGCGATGCAATTAACACAGCCTCTTCCATCACCTGCGGCAGAGCCGGGAGGGGATACCCCCTCTTCATGCTCTTCCAGCTCCCAAAGCAGTTGGCAGCGAAGGAAAATCCCCGCTGGCCTGGGAAGACCCCAGGAGCGGCAGCGACGTGCGTGGGATAACTGAATGACTCTGTTTTTAAGATATTGTTACCCATTGTTGTCATTAGCATCAGCTGATAGATATGATTTCTTTTCTCCCTGAACACAGAGAGCTTAAGCCAGTTTGCCTGCCTAGAGCTTCAAAGTCTCCTTTCCAGAGGGCTCTCTTTTCCTAAGCTTCTCTGCCCTCTCAGTTTGTGATATTCTGAGATTTAACTTTTTTTTTTGCCTATTGATGCAAACCATACGCACTGTTCCACGTTCGAGACTCTCCCTCAGCCTCCACTCCCATTACTCTGCCTCTGACCAGCCTTGCACAGCCTTCTCCAACCTAGGAACTGGTTTTGAATTACCAGACAGAAATTAGGCTTTAACAGTTTTTTAAATTAATCTTAAACTCACCGTGACTAGGGCACTCACCAGCTTCACCCATCACTCAGTCTCAGCCATGACAGTTACATAAAAAAAAACCCAAACCTACAAAAATCCGTTCAGAAAGGATCTATACCCCCTGTTACCCTAAAACTACAGCAGAATATTTGTAGAGATAACAAGATAACCATCAAATGTAAAACATGTCTTCTCAAAACTTTGATAAAAATTTGTCAGAAGTAACAAGCTGTATAAATACATACAATTTTTCATAACTGTGCTGCATTCAATTCCATTAAATTTGTTTTCAGTACAGCACTTCATTACATGAGCTATTGAATACAGAAAATAATTCCTGTTGGCAACCCTTTATTTTTAAAGTCGGGAGTAATATACACTGGAATTAGAGGTATGTATAAAATTATTACTTTTTAAAAATAAAAGTGAAAGCTTAAAAAAATGTAATGCAAACTTTCCTCATCTGGAATAAATTAATTTAGAAGACATCCTGACGATGAAGAGATATGCATTGATATCGTACTATTTTTCTAAACTTTCTTTTCTATTTTTCCCCTAGGAAAACAGGGGTGCTGGTTCAACATAATAAACATTTTACCCACCCTGGCTGGTCATTCCTCACCTCTTAGGAGAATGCTGCCAAGAGAAAAGCTCCTGTGTGTTCCTTATCCACTCCTGTGCAAGTCAGATGTCCTAAATTAACAAAAAGGAGGTATTTCTTTACATGTGGAAAGTATTTTTTGTTTCACTTTTTACTTTTTATGTAATAATTGCTTGAATAAAAGATCTCAGAAAACCATCTGGTCACCTTGGGGATTTTTTCTTAACCTTCCCGATGACTGGGTACCAGCATTCATCCTGAAGATCGCTGTAACTTAGCTAGCACAAGGGTGATATAGAACAGGACTGCTCAGCTTTTTTTGACAGCTATGGCCAGATTTTATTATAGCAAGTTGCTCACAGACCAGAGAACAAACAAACTTTATAACGTGATGAGTCATTTGGGGCATCGACTCAACCCACAGGCCAGGAGCTGGGCAGCAGCGCTGTGATGCATTAACGGCTCCATTACACTGCAGAGATACCAGGTGAAGAGGAGCTGGAAGTTGAGGTATTTATTTATGCAGCTAGCAAAAGGTGTAGTAGTTCTTTCTGCATAAACACAAACAAAATTAAGCAAAGAAGTGGCAACCATTAAATCATTATTACTAGCATATAGTCTGTTAATTTGACTGTATTATTTGTGCACGCTGGTCTCATGACTTTGTGGTTAAAAGCTGCCTGAAATAATGTTCTTTAAGCTCATTGTCATCAAAAGTCATTCAAATTGTGGCTTTTTTTTAATTAAAAGATTATTTTAATTTTTCAGTAAGAGAAAAATATCCCATTAGATAGTGGTCAAACACAAAAAGGAAATTGTTATGCTTGTCAATCTCACGTCACGGGTATGTTTAATTAGTTCTTGTCATTTGGAGTCCCTAGATGAAAGATCAAAACAATCAGTTTTGGAGTTCAAAGCCAAGATACAGCACAGGGATTTGCCAGGATAAGTAAACTGCCTGAGAATACATGTACAATGATACAGCGAACTGGTTATTACCTGAACACAGGAAGGTTCGGAATACTCTTTATCTCATTCAAATGCCCTTACGGCTTTATAGTCACTCCAAACAATACAAATGCCTGAAGACTCGCTGGAATACTGTATCACAGGGCTTGTGATAACTCCAGCATTCCTCATGTGTAACAGCACTTTTGCATCCGTTCCCCACATCACTGAGAGAAGTAAAATGAGGAGGGAAACCTCTCCGGATCTCTTTGACTTCCAGCACGTGTCAAACTCCTACAGAAACGCTGCAGCATCTTTTGTAGGAAAGTTTGTGCAAAACTTGGGTTATGCTTCCTTCAGTCTCCTGGTTGGGATCTTCTGGCTGTTCGTTCCTCTGTTACAGAAATGAAGAGAGAGTTCAACTTCTGCATGCAAAGGGTTTGAATTTTTACTAAGTGATTTCATATATAGTAAAGATAGAGTCTGATGGACTTGAAGAATTTTGAAAACATAAAAAGTAAAGAGATTTCCTTCAAATCCAGTGAAAAGGCTTTCTTTTGCTCTCAGCTGCCCTTTTCTTCAGCATGAAAAGGATGAGAGCAGCACAGAGGAAGGACAGCCTTGCAGTCCCTATTGCAGGCAAAGGGCTGAAGCTGGATGCTCCCCTGTGTCACAGTGACTCTTTTCTCAATTTCTTCTTCAGGCTTTTGACTGTACTTTCTCATGAGTCCTTTACTCTGCCTTGGCCAACTCCTGCAGGTTTCCCTGCCCAGTGAATCCCTCGGATCTTCCTACCTTATTTTACTGGCATCTCTCCAGCACCCAGCTCACCATTTGGCCCTTCAAAATCCTTTCTTTGCTGCCCTTCTGGCCTTTGCAAATTGCTGCTCCTGTTTGATTAGACAACACTTGTTACAGGAAATATCATCTCTCCGCTGTAGTCCCATTGCAAGGGCATTTTAAGAAAGAGATGTCTTTTTATGTGCATATAGTTAATGGATAATGGCCCGTTATCAAGAGGCTGTGACTATGTTCCTAGGTTTTCTTCCAGCAGTGAAAGTCTTTATTGTTGTTAACACACAAATTTCTGGAGCATTTACGCAGAAGCAATTAAGGCCATATTCAAATAGGCTATTATTGTACCTAATGGGTACATAATAGGTACTTAATAGGTATTTAGGCACCTATTATGCTTCCCGGTTCAAAAGAGCAAAATTATCAGGCTCTTCATCTGGCCAAACAGAGGAATCGCCACGATGGCTAGGACTAACAGACATCCTGATGTCCCACATTATGGACTCCAATTCATTGCTCCGGTCAAAAGCACACAGGATGTCTTCCGTGCTTCCTCAGAATTGGTTCTTTTCAAAGCAGAGCTCTAGGAATTTATGCAGTGTCCTGAACTTGGTCCTTGTATGACAGGACCTGATGCAAAGAGCAGAGGACTTTATCACAAAAAGTCACAAGCTTCTTTGAGTAGACTGAAAAGATAAAGTCCTTTCCCCTAACATCACGACAACCATTCACCTCATTTGTTTTAACACAGTCTATCAGAAGATTTTCTTCAGGGATATTATACTGGGAAAAGTTCTTAAAAAGCAAAACCCAGACAAAAATATATTCGCTATTACTCTTATCATAACTCAAATCAAACGAAAGACTTAGTCACTCCACATACAAAGGACACCATACTCCTATCCCTGCTACCATTTTTCTTATCTCTGTGGTTGCAATGTGAATCCCATCCACGATATGAAACAACCAAGAGATTCAGTTTGAGCAGGGCAATTTTGGACAAGTTCTTGACAACATCCTATTATATTTGGAAACATTTTGTTTCTTAAAATAAAATGACTATGCTGCTTCTAGCTCCCATAGAATTCAGAGAGATAGTCCAAAGAAAATGCCCTTTCCTTTAACTTTCCTAAAAGTTTTGTAATGACATACTAACTTATTAATGTTCCCCGACATTGATATCTAAACACAAAGTACAAGCTCTGTAGTTTAAAACAGGGGCTTCATTCTTTCATTTAAATTATGAGACACTATATGGAAACTATTTAAAAACTATTTTAATTTAAACACTTTTTTTCATTTAAACTGTGAAAAGAAAAACGTAAAAGCTGTTAAAGCAGTGTTGTAAAAACTCTTAGTGTAACCTTTTTTCTTTAGTATGCAAACTAGACCACAAGTAGTAACTGCTTTGGTACCTTGTAGAAAATAAGGACTTCTTGGCTTGTTGCAGAAACATATTACAAGACTATTAGTCACATTCCCAATGCATTCATCCCTAAAACATTTTAAAACTTGAATAGATTTTACCTCTGGAACAGCACGAGGGGCTGTTCACTCTCCTCATCTTCCCAGTCTTCCTGGTCAGGCAGATTTAAAGTAGCTGCCAGGAAACAGGCTGCCATCCAGCGAGCTAAACAGAAGCCACTGCACTGGAGAGCAAATAAACCACGGGCCCCTGGCAATGGTCAAACAGCTTGAAGGAAGCATTTCCATTAGCAGAAAAAATCCCAAACCAACCAACCCAAAACAAAATCAGCAAGCCCCCAAGAGTCCAAAGAGTGTCTTTTAAAGATGCAAAGTCAAAACAAGAGAGAATAAATTTGGAGGCTTTGTAAAAAAATCTAAATATCCCTCCCTCTTCCTCCCTGCAGGGTAATTATAATCAAGCTCAGGCAAGGAGTTAGCCACTTCCAGTTCACAGGTAGAGATTCAGGCTCTTGCTCTCCGTACTTCTCTTGGCAGGTGCTTCCTGATGCCTGGGAGCACTGGTGCCTGTGTTCTCACACTGCGTTTGCAGGAGTTAGGAAACAGCTATGATAATTTCTCTTGGAAAAAGTGCTGAATTAATCATGACTGTGGGATCAGTCTCATTGTGGACAGAATGGAGGTAACCTTCTGCTTAAGCTACGGTTGAAACAACCTCTGTGTGGTTTTCGAGCACATCATCCTTACAGAAAACCGTAGTTCTGGTGATAAAATATTAAAACCCAGCCCCCCGAGGGCCTCTAATTCTGCCTGTGGATCCCCACAAAATCTCTTCAGACATTTTAGATATTCTGTTAAATCTCCACAGAACTGCTTTTTACCATCTTTTGGTAGTGAAACTCTACACCGTCCTTTTCTGACACAATCTGAATCCCGGCAGCAGAATTCATGATTTCAAACCCAAAGGTGAAGAAGAAAGTCTGAGTTACTGATGCTCTGCTAACAACTCTTCTTTGGCAGCTTGCAACCCAAATTCTGCAAGCCAAGAGATAAACCAGATTAAAACAAAGCCCAACGACCCAAACACATAGCAAGAATAACACAGCAGTTTCAGAATTGCTTCTGGTTTTCTCTTCTGGCCTCTTCCTCCCAGAAAGCAGATGCACAAAATCTCTCGGGTCAGATAAGACCAGCACCTGGGAGAGCCAGATGCTGCCCATGGCCACCACCCTTGAACCACAGAATCATAGAATAGTTTGGGTTGGAAGGGACCATTAAAGATCATCTAGTTCAAACTCCCCCTGTAATGAACAGGGACATCTTCAACTAGATCAGGTTGCTCAGACCCCCGTCCAAACTGACCTTGAACATTTCCAGAGATGGGGCATCTACCACCTCTCTGAGCAACCTGGGCCAGTGTCTCCCCACCCTCACTGGAAAAATTTCTTCCTAGTATCTAGTCTGAATCTACCTTCTTTTAGTTTAAAGCCATTACCCCTTGTCCTATCACAACAGACCCTGCTAAAAAGTTTGTCCCCATCTTTCCTGTAGGCCCCTTTCAGATACTGTCAGGCTGCAATAAGGTCTCCCCAGAGCCTTCCCTTCTCCAGGCTGAACAACCCCAACTCTCAGCCTGTTCTCATAGGACAGGGGCTCCAGCCCTCTGATCGTTTTTGTGACCCGCTCCAACAGGTCCACTTCCTTCTTATGCTGCGGGATCCAGAGCTGGATGCAGTCCTCCAGGTGGGGTCTTAAGAGAGCAGAGGTGCAGAATCAATCCCCTCAACCTGCTGGCCACACTGCTTTCGATGTAACCTTGGCTGTTTCCCAGACTGCCTGGTGGGCAGCAGGGTGTAGATTTAAGAAAGCTCATTTTCAAAGCTGAAAACTTTGGGGCTTTTAACCCCTCCATCATTGCAACAAGGAAAGCAAAGCTCATGAACTTTTGGATTTGAAGAAGTGCTCACAAACCATATTAAGGTATCAGAGAGTAACTCTTGAGTCTTACTCAATTGCAGCTGAAAGGCTGAATTTGAATAGTTCCTAACTTCATAAACCCTTAACTTGGCTTGTTTCTGGCTTCTGGTCACAATAGAACTATTTTAAAAAGTCAAAGGCGTACTGACATGAAAACTAAAAGGTAGAATTTGGATTTTGTGGTTGGTAGATGAAAGCAGTTGTTTGTGTTACAAGGAGAAGTGCTGTGTCATTGTCCCCAAGAAATGTAACCTTGGAGAAAAATCAAAGCACTATCTCTTAATCTAATATTTTATTAATTTTTCACCTATTTCATACAACCATTTATAAGCCTCTTGTAAACATTTAATGACAACAAGTGTTTAACTTGCTTGGTTTTTGTGAAAATTGAGCAAATATGTTGCCTCTTAATATAATTAAATGTTTAGTACATGCAAATTTGAAATCCTAGCAAATGGCCCAGCATAACTGATAAAAGTATTATGCCTTTTATTTTATTTTATAACTGTCAAAACAAGTTAATTATCTGTAGTTTATTAGAGACTTTTCTATATATTAACTTGCCCTTGAGGTACTCCCTTACATTATTCAGAATTCACAGGCTTACATTTTTCCTTCTTCACTTCCTCAAAATAAAATACCAAGTATGACCAAAAGATTGAATGTCTCTAGCCTCAAAATCTGATGATCTGACTTAGGCAGAAGCGAAGAGATTAAAAAGCAGTCCTCATTAGCGTAATCTTTCATATTCCTAATGACCCCATAATTGCAATAGTCAAAATAATCACATATTTTGATGTTAATAAAAGGTGTGTTAATAGGTCTTTCAGTGGCAATCCTATTAAACTATGCCCATTTTACATGGTCATACACTTTCTGTTCATCTACATGCACTGAGTAAATTGCAGTCTCAACTGAATATGCTACAATCACTAGATCAAACATCTTTCATTTAATACTGATCATTTACCCAGGATTATGCAAATAAATAGAAAAGAAATCCTACCAAATCATCCGGCTTTATTGCCTTAGTAGAAACTTCAGGAGGTTCCTCTCGCTAATGGTTTTTGCAGAAACTGTTGTTCATAAAAAACAGAACTGTAGCCTGCTCAGTACCTACATCTGTACTATTTGTTAATGAAAGGGCTTGGACGCAGAAGCTGGTATCTGTGGGACACAGAAAAGGAAGCAGCACATGAATTAAAAATCTACTTGACGAATACTTGAAAAAAAATCCATTCAAAGGATAAATATAACACCTTTGTTCAGAAAATCCAAGATCCACAAATTGTTGGTGTCTGGGGAAGTATTACTGCATGTTGGCCCTGTTCTTTTGGTTTTTTTCTCCATGCACAGTGTTGGTCGATGCAGCAATCTGGAAACTAAAGGTGTGAGAAAGAACAGTCTGCAGGGTAAAATGCTAATGAAAGAACAAAGACTGCTTAAGACTATATATTATCCTGCACATTGCTTATCAAAATTCCTCTTAAAATTGAAGTAAGCAATCAAGCAAGGCACCTATTGTACTAAAACAGCAAAGTAAAAGAAGCTCTTAGAAATAAAAAAAAAAATCACATAAATTAAAGCTGTGCTCTAGAAGAAGAAAAGTACAAAATAACATAAAAACTTTAATCCATTAATAGGTACTTTTTTTGTTAAATATAAAACCCTAGTAATAACAGGCGAAAGAGATTTCAAGGAACAAGTTATTAATTGCATAAAAGTTACCGAGAAAAAAAACACTTCTTTTTCAAACACATCAGAAGCAGGAACCCAACCAGAAATAAAGTTTAACAGACAACTGAAATATACTGACTGATCTTGAGAGAGACAAGGCCACAGTACAAACGTTAAATGAATTCTATTCACCGAAATGCAAAGAATGAGGAGGAGGAGGGAGCGACTATTGAAGTGTCAGATGTCAGAATAATTCAATAGAATACACTGTGGCAAAGCATCAATGCAATACAGTTGTTAACTAGGAGAACTGAGGAAATTCAAATAATAAATTGCTGAAATACTGACTATGGTAAGCAGTCTGTCAGTCAAATCAGCCTCACTGAAGGGCAGCAAGAAGTACCCAGATACTTCTAGGCAAAATAGGTGCGTGACTTCAAAACTGAGACTATCAATAAATGCTATGAGAAAGTTAGACTTATTAGATAGTGAAGTAGCTATACGACGTTGGGAAAGGTCAATGTGCTTTATGCAAAGGGAATGTGATTTGCAACATAATTCTTGCTTCACAGATCTGCTGGAGTCCTTTGATGGAGTCAGTGGTGTGGGTACAAGATATGTTTAGAATAGTATGCTAAAATCTACAGCTGACTGTGAAGACCTGCAGGAATATCTTGTGATATTAACTCTGTAAATAGAAATGAAATGACAGATTAAATTCAATGTCAATGAATGCAAAATAATGCATTTGGTGGGAAAACCACAGTAACCCTGCAATAGATGCACAATAATGAGCTCTGAAAGATCTTGTAGTCATTATGAGTAGATTTCTGAAAGCATCAGCTGAATGTTCAGAGGCAGTTAAAGTGGTAAGTAGAACTTAGGAAATATTAGGAAAGTAATAAAGAACAGAAATTGTCGTTATGACACTATATAATGTCTGGTGAGTCTACGTCTTGACTTGTGGGTGTAATTCTGATCATCCCAGTTAAAATAATGCAGCAGAACTAGGGCATTTTCAGAGGTGGAAGATAAGTCAGATCAGAAATATGTAGATTAAAAATACGCTTTACTTTGGAAGAGAGATGACTGATAGGAGGAGTGTATGACAGGATTATGTAAAATCTCAAACAGCATAGATAGTACAACCAACGAAAGTTTACCCTTTAAATCTCAGCAAAACTGTTAGGGAACAGGCTTAAAACAAATTAGAGAAGGTCTTATTCACAGTAAATAAATTCAATATAGTCACAATTACCAGGGAATGATAGAGCTCAAAGGAATGTCTAAAAGAGGAATTAAGAAATTCATCTATGATAAGTCGATCAAGAATCAATAAAAGCAAAGGTCCAGAGATCAAAAAGTCCTTAAACTGCTGGTTGCCAACATCTGAGTGACTGTGCCAGGTGCAAGTGTTTTATACTTCCACTGGTTTTATCCTTTCTCTTGAATCATCTGCTACTACACGTCACTTCTGAGACCTGATGAGAGGTTTGCTGGGTTTGATACAGGAGAGGTTTTTATTGGCATTCGTATTCTCTTTTTCTGACTTGTGTCCAAAACCATACTTCTTTGGTGAGTCCTCTCCTGTAAATAAATGCTACTCATCCTATTACAGATGTGTCAATAGACAGGAATTTTCAAAAGGGCTGTAGTAATTAGCCACAAAGGTTCTCTCTGCCTTAAAATCTAAGAATCATCAGTATCTTTTCTATATAACTAGTCACAAGACTCTGAGATACAAGTTTTCCTACTGTACAAAGAATGCAGTTCGGACCGCATTTTTTAAAAAATAAACATTTAAGACAGAAAGCTTTGTAATTCATTTAAATAGGGCTTTTGTGAAGCATCTGAAAGAGAATTTGTTTTGACAGATAATCTACTGATCACATTATCTAAAGCCTATCCTATTCCTCACTGAGTTTTGTTTCAGATATGGTGGGAAATGAGCCACTGAAAAAGTGCACCCTTCATTTGTCCTATTGAACTTGTTAAATAAATAAGAATATATTGAAATAATACGAATTTAACTAACCTGGAATGATTCCATCCATTAACAAAAATTTTTATTAGTGGTTGTAAAGCAATATTGTATGCTAATGAGAGGAAGGATTTTTTTGTGCATCATTTTTTTCCTCAGACCTTTTGTATAGTATTAGACTGAGTTACTGAATGGCTGTCATATTCTGCCTTAGAGATAGCGTTATTTTAGCGATGAGCAGGGAATTTTTGAGCTGGATCACGCCTTCCAAAGCACAGATGTATGACTGCACATTGGAAGAAAGGGATGTTCGTATCAAATCTGTTCTTGTATCTCCATGTTTAAATTATAAATTATTTCAAAGCAACATAAAAATACAGTTAACGCAAGTTAAAGGCCTCGCACAAAAATTGGGGAAAAATACATTTCACTGACGATGACAAGAAATTGCTAAAAGCCACCTGATCACTTGTTAAGATGTGTACAAGCAAACAAAATGTATTTTAATCCCACCAAGCATGTGGTTGCATATCAAGTACAGAGGAGCAAAATAATTCTTTGCAGAGCGGTGACTGTATCCTCGGAAGCAATGAAAGAAAAGATTTTGGGATATAGCAAGAAGGAGGGGGGAATACACATAAACTAACCATTCACGCTTCTGCTCCTCAAAAACGGTCAATGTCATCTTTGAATGTAGACATAGGAGGGTTTCAAAGCTAGCAAGATTTTCAGACTAGTATAGCAATTACTGGAACCATTCCACGGAATATTTTAGTAACATCTTTAATGTTAAACAAAGGTCCACATTTTTTAATCTTCATGGAGAGAATTATTGAGACTGGATGGTGCAGGATTGTGCTGTCTCAGCCAGAAAAAAATTATGGGCAGGAATAATTGTCTCTTTTGTTAAACTCATACTTTACATATATCTGTATATAAAATGTCCTTTTATAGAGATCATATGCATAGAACCTATCTAAACAGGTTAGGTTGACACGGATATTTATACAGAATTCAAGAAATATACTATGTCCTTTTGTTTTTATAATATGTATTTCCTGTACAGATTGTTTCTATCATGTTATGGAATGATAAAATATTATTGAAATAGAAAAATATATATATTCTGGGGATATGAATATTTAAAAAGTAAATTTATACTATTAAAAGGAAGTGTCAAGAATTCTTTATGAACTGAATAACATATGAAAAAAATTTTTCCTCATTTTCGTTGTTTTGTTATTATGCTGCCTCACATGTCTACACATTTTTTCTTCTCAACATCCGTCATCACTGAAACTTCCTGGTATTCATGAGGTGTATACACCGCTGCAAACTTTCCTCTGGCGGAGCCCCATCAGCAACAGCTGTTGGTTCAGAAGTGCATGCTGTGACTAGCCCTGCAGTATCACATAGCCGTGTTTCCTTTATTTTGCTTTTTTGCTTGGGCTCAGCTGCTCTTCAAACCACCTTTCTTACCATACCTGAAAAGATTTCTATTTTATCTGGAACAAAACTAGCAATTCAACCAATTTGACTGCAGTCTTCTAAACCAGTCTCATCTCCTCATTGCCTTTGGATAATGAAAGCTTCCAGATGTAAAATCTCCCATTTTTATAAGTGAGAAAAAATGAACTCTTTAAGTTATTGGTATCACTGTAGACTCTTGAGTCTACAAAATGACAATATAATGTACAGTGTCTGAATTTAGCAAACGAATATCATAAATCGTAACTACTTAAAGTGTACCTGATCAGTGTGTTTGAGACTTCATTTGCTGAGGCTCTGAAGAGAGCTGATTCTGCAGAGCTGGATATTATACACAATAGAGAAATTCACAGGATAATTGTCTGTAGTGCAGGAAAATATCTGCTCATTACTCTCTTTACGTGTATGTTCACAGTCACAAGCTCAACTACTATTATGTGAAATACATTCTTGGTTTGATCAAAACGAAGAGATGAAAAAATGGTAAAAACACTTCAGCTCCAATTCGTGTTACCACATTATTTACCAAAATAAAATCATCTTCATTTTTGCTTACTGGTTCCCGCTAAGGCAGAAATCCTGAGTCAGCATCCGTAGATTCTTCTTTCTATTTACCAGACCTTTCTCTGGAGCCACATATGATAGTGAGTCTTATTCATGTTATTGTTCTTTAGGTCTTTGGAAAAGGTGATCTACCAGCAGCTGAGGTCCATATGCTGATCCATATCTACCCAATAACTAGTCTGTTCTCACTTATTCCCCTGTTCTTATTACATGGCTTTTACTAATTAAAATGAGATTCCTGAATAAATAACATTATCAGTAGACTACAGGATTTTCTATGGCTAGAAAATCATAATATTTTACTCATTATGCTGAATATATTTCTTCAAAATGTTTTTAAAATCTAAGAACAAGCTAAGATGTCATTCTGAGACCTTCAGTGTTTACTAATGTATATTCGCACTTTAAAGAAAGTAGTTAAAGACAGACCCTTTGCATCATGAAGTTTCCAGGGCTGGTTTTGAGGCTTTCCTTGATTAATTGAAAGAGTGAAGTTAATGACTTTGGGGTTCTTTGTGGATCTCCACAATGGATTAAAGTCACTCAATATCAGAATAAATATATAAAAATAAATTTAACCATTAATAATAATAATGTTTGGATTATCAAACTTTTTACAACACAATTAGTTGTTAGATAAGAAACCACAAAAAATACTTTTAATTATAATTTCAGCAAGCAGTCAAAAAGTAAGAAGCTGACTGAAGTTATAATGTTTCAATATAGATAGGATAAGAAAATATTTTCATTTTGTATGTTGATACAGCATTGTATATTTCTCCAATGTTAAGTATGAAAGACTAGATTTCTGGGTTGCCTGGATGCACTATGATTTTGCTCAGTGATGATGCAATGGGTTCCAGATTACTATGAAAAAAAAAATGAGAAAAGTCTATGTTCCAGTTTTGAAATATTGGTCACACAAGCATACCCTTGCTTGCCTTCATTAGTTCTAGGCTTAATGCCAACACAAGACTTACTTCCCTTTCAGTGCTTTTTTTTTTTTTTTTTATTTTACAGCTTGTCTCTTTTTATTTACAGCCAGTAAAACTTAGCCTCAAATGCTCTATAAGTTCCCCTTTCACACCTACCTATCTAGGTGGTGGTTTTGATGAAGCTGTAAGACAGATTCAGTGCACATCCCTGATGCAGTTAGAGTGACTTAATTCCAACCCATGTTGGAACAGGTTAAGAAAATTATATTTTCAGAAAAAACCAAATTCCCTTTCCCATTCATTTTTGGGCATAGATGCACCATATAAATGGCTGCGTGTCCACAGGTCAGGAGACGGTGCAATGCCCCCCATCTGCTCAGCATGGTCGTTTGCTAAAGGCCACGGGAAGAACCTGCCCACTAACTGGAAAACCTCCAAAGCCAATTTCACAGGAAATTTGCAGATTCTGATGCTCAGGATCTGATTATAAAACATATGCCTAAATCCCATGAATAGCCAGTTTTGGCAGGTATTCTCAAGCGCGAGCGTAACGGGCACCATATAGCACACAAAGTGGTTGCACGGTAGACTTCATTAAGGTACACAGTAGGTTTTCTTTCAGAAAATGGCAGCCAGACAGAGCACTGCTGATACTACCACTGCTTTATCTAATTATATCATTCACCCAAGCTGGGAAGGCCACACTCATTCCCTTCACCTGTCAGGAGGGATTAAAATTCACACCTAATGCCTCTTCTGCAGGTGCCTCTTCATTAGCATTGTATTTTGGATTGGTGGTGTGCTTTTGAAGAGCTCTTCCTCACATCTCCGTTTAGTACCCTGTGGTTTGCGTTGCCTTTCCAGTTGTCTCCCCTGAAAGCCCTGAAGTGTGTTTTCTTGCACGCTTTTTGGGTGGTGATGCGCCAGAAAACGCATCCTTTGTGCCCTCCAACTACTGATGGCCGTTCCATCCTCTGGGTCAGGCTAGAGCTACCCTGAAATTGAGTCCTGAAGAATGAGCATGTTAGTCCTCAGCACTGTCTGCTCTGCTCGCATCCACTGCTGCTGGGATGTGTTTCCTGGTGCAGCCATAGTCTGCGAGGTCAGCAGGCACCTCCTCGCAACGTGACCTGAAATCATTTAATGTGACAGTGAAGGATTTGGAATTTACTCTACTGGAGACATAAAAGTGTATGTGTGCTAGCGTACTTCAAATAATGCTGTGGTCTGAGTACTCATTCCTTCCTACAGGAATTGTCTGTCTACTTTTATAGTGCCAATTTAATTGAAGAGTGCTGGGTTAACTTCTGAATGCTTTCTCTTCCAGTAGAAATTGCCATGCTCGTGGACTTTCATGTAGACTGCTCTTTTGCATTGTCCGGGCTCCCTTTGTATCAGATAAACAGCATCAGCAGAATTAGCATCTCCAATCGTGCTTCTTTAAGTCAGATATAGTTATTACATGAGATAAAGCATAAACCAATAATAAGGTGATCACAATGGCCTGAGGAATTAATACAAGAAGCATTTACAAACAATTTTCAGGAACATTCAGAAACAGTACTTTACTTCGAATGCAGCAGGATAGTTTGGATTTCCCTGATATTTCCTTTTCTATGAAACCCAGAGTTTCCCTTTCTAAATGTAAAAAAAAAATAAATAATTAGGAGAGCCAAAATATAAAATATGAATAAGACTGTTCTTCATATTGGGCTTTTAAAGAGATAATAACTTCTCAGACCACTGTCTACATCATCGGACTTATCTGCCCTGACCTATTTCAGTGAATGATACTCAAATAAAATATGCAGTAAAAGGTAATTTAATAAAGGTTATAGATAATCATAAGGAGCAAACTGGGGGGCAGGGAGGGGAAGGTAGCTAAGAAATAGGACAGACACATGCATTGTCAATCTGCTAAGTTTATTTGCTGTTCCAGCATCCAGAAATACGCCTGTTTGGTGCAGGAAAAAGTAAAAACTTGACTTACAACATCTTTCTATATTAAGAAAATACTACTATTCAATATGACTTTTTGATTTAATTACAGTCAGATCAGTGAAAAATAGACTGAAAAATCTCAGGTGTAGGTAATAAAAGCTCTTTTGCTGTGTTTACTCTCTGCAGTACAGAGAGTAATTGCCTAGGAATAACTCATGATTAATTGATGAATCAATATTTCATCCAGACTGTTCTTGAATCTTTACAGTGATAGGAATAATGAAGTTCTGATACAGTAGTTGGAACATCTAATCACTGTGCATTTCATAGCATTGGGTCAAGTATTACTTGCATAGCCATGCAAATACGGTAAGTGGGAGGGAGTAATGGGTATTAATAATGGGTATTGCCCAGAGAAGTTGTGGAGGCCCCATCCCTGGAAGTGTTCAAGTCCAGGTTGGACGGGGCTTGGAGCAACCTGGTCTAGTGGGAGATGTCCCTGCCCATGGCAGGAGGGTTGGAACTAGATGATCTTTAAGGTTCTTTCTGACTCTAACCATTCTATGATTAACAACTAAAATATTATGTTAGACCATTCTACTGACATCCGTGTGAGATGAGGATCAGCTGAGCCTGACTTGAAAAGAAATTAACTCAGCTGATGTAAGTGGAAATGCTGGAAGAACTCTTCCTATTTGATGCCTTGCTTTCTCAAGTAAACCGACGTCGACTGATGTGATCTAAATCCAACTTGTACATAGTCTTCATGGTTGACCAATCCAGCATACTGTAAATCTCTGTGCTACAGTCTACTTGACAGAATAAGAAAGTCACTTTTGGGATTGCTGTCTGATATGTGCAGAATCATTCTCAATACTGCAGTCCCTTAGGAAAAAGCTTTTATCCTGTCAGAGACTTCAGTCGCAGCCTTAAAAATAGATATCTATACATATGTATCTACATCTGCTTATCACTAAAACATCACCTCTTATCTACAGAATGTGCAAATATTCAAATTAAATGCATTATTAAAACAAAATATTAAATTATCTGAGTTTAATAATTTAATACACACAACCATGAAATTAAACATTTAATCTTCTTCATAAAAGTCAGTGAGAGGCATACTGTCACTTTAACCAGTGAAGTAAACAATTGAAAAGGTAAGATTTTCAATTGAATTTAACGTTTTCAGAGAAAAGCTGATTTTTTTTAGATCATGGCCAAAAAAACCGCCAGTAATTGATCAAACCGTTCCACATGAAATTGTACAGTTCAGTGAAGATGCAGATGTACTGTAGATTAAAAGTACTAATTTTTCTTAAAGCTGAACCCTCCCTGCCCCCACCCCCAACACCCACTAAGTTAAATGCCAGTTTAAAAAATGTTACAAGGCAGTAACATTTTCATTGGCTATTCTATTATTATGTTAATTGGAGCACGTAAAGGAGAGAAGTCAGAAGACGCTATCACTTTGTCTGTGTAACATCAAGGAACTCCAAGTGATGGAGTTTTTCAAGACCTAGTTAATTATTGTATCATTTCTTACATCCAGAAAAATCCTTCATTAACAGGACATTAATGGAATAAGGTGTGATATCCAATATTTAGAAAAAAGAAGAACTAAGGCTGACTCATAAATCTTAGTTGTACTGTTTTTCTGCATATGCATCGATTTGATAATTACCCCATGCACTTGAGGTGAGGGAGAATCTGAAATACATTGAATGTAAATGTAAAAGCAAATACTTCCCCCTTAATAAGCTGCAGTCCTTGACTTAAGTCTGGTCTGTGGAGCCACGTGGAATGTAGATGTTGGGCTACACATAACCAATGAAAACCAAAGGGAAGCTAAATTCAGACCGCGCAAATAAAAGTACAATGTCTAGATTACAAACAGTTGTCCAGGCCACAAGCGCTTAGAAGATGAGAGCATACCTGGTTGCACATACCTAGTTGCGGTGCGAGATGCATTCCTCGTGGTCTTCCTAAAGGTCACACTACCAATCAAACTGAAATCATGGACCCAGTGAAGGACTTGTCAGATGATATGGGTCTGTTTTGAACTGCAGATAATAAACTACATGGTTGTAATGGTCACTTCTGGTCCTGAAGCCCATGAATCTTTTGTTATGTCACACTTAAAAAGAAAACTGCAGGATGCTGTTTAGATTTCCTAGTTTGCCTAAAATGATGATTTCTGAACACCTTCTAATGTTCTAAAGCACGTTTTAAACCTCATAGCTGATAATGATTTCTGTGTAGTATTTCAGGTTCTTTACCTTTCAGTGATGATACTTTTAAGGACCAGTGGGTTGTTCTCTGCCTTCCCCCCATTTGTTCCTTTTCTTTGTTTTCTTCTCTCAGTCTTCCCTTCGTCTCTTTTCTCTCTCTCTTCCTTTTGCCCACCTTCATTTGGAGATGTGAAAGAGGGAGAGTAAAGCCAAGGAAGCGAGTATTTCACTTTGCTCTGAAGCCAGGGAGATTTGTGGTCATCCTAATCTCTGCTAGTAATGAGTTCCCTAGCCCAGGTGCTGCTGGTGAGCAAGCCGTCTTCTGCTCTTATGGGCTTCACTCTCGTGATTGACAGCTTCATCACTCCTAAGGAAACGCAGCTGTCAGGACATAGCTTTGTTGCAAAAAATACCAACAACCCCAAAACCAACCAGAGAAATAAAAATGTGCTCTCCAGCATGTCTGGAGGTAACACCTTGTATAGCTCTAAGTTAACGTGTATTCAAGCAGAATAGAAACCAGTGTGTGTTCTTTTAGCACATTTGTCCTGAAATATCGGTGACAGACATAAATGAGAACCTTTTTGTGTGAGGTGGTTTTTGGTTTTTGTTTTGTTTTATTTTTAATCAATGAAATACGCAGTTATGAGCTGGAAGAGATACCTACTCATATGGGCCAAATCCTTGACTAAGAAGATGCTATTTTTACATCCTCATTTCCTGAGTGCAGCTGCACCTCCAAGCCAAAAGCGGGAAGCCTGTAAAAATAAGTCTAGAGTTCAGTTCTTAAATCCATGTTTAACAGCCTAATGAAGAGCCATTTTGGGGGATGGTTTTAAACTTCAAGTTGGTGGAAGTGTTACACTTCTGTGACTCAGAATATTCCCTCAGGCACCCAAATTTGGGTCTAAGACCAAACACTGAGCATAATTCCTCGAATCCTTTGTTTAGCTGTGAATTTCTTTAGATGTTTTTTTGGGGTCTTCGAATAGCATCATAGAAGTCGCTTCAATATATCACTGAAAGGCTAGGTAAGATTTAGTATTATTTAGATGCCTGTTGTTTTTTGGCACGTTACACCCAAATAAATTAAGGATTGAACCGAGCAACCCCCCCCCCCAACATTTACTGCTGCAAATAGCTAAAGAAAATGCTTGATGAGCTCCGTTTTTCCTAACTTCTATTATTTCAAACAAATCACCACTTAGTGTTTTCAAGGCCGTTCGCCTTTGATTAAACATTTTTGTTGTGTTTTGTAACAGAAATTTTTTCACGCTCGATTCCCAGCGCCACGTCCCTCCCCATTTCAAAGTATTATTTCAAGCCTTTGCATGGCAGCGGCGGGCCCCAGCTGCCGGAGCCGTAGAAAACATTTTCTCCAGCGTCAGCTGCTGGCTGCTTGGCAGGCTGGGCAACCAGCTGCGGGGCCAGGGCTGCCAGCACCGCTGGGGCTGCGACGCGGCTGCCATGCCGATGCGAGCCGCCGCCGCCGCGCCGCCAGCCTGGGCTACCCCTCTAACTCTTCAGCAGAAGACACCGCGCGCTCGCCTCCCTTTCGGTTCAAAAAGCCCTTGGAAGATTTTTTTATTTTTTTTTTAATTGGCGCAATAAAAATTGGGGTCACTGCCAGGGCATCATAATTTCATTACAGAGCGCCAGCCTTAAAGACTCGCCCTCCTTGAATGTTAAACTTCCTTTGCTCGGTAGGCAGGCAGGCAGGCAAGCCAAAAAAGCAGGCTGTCTGCCAAGCCATAAAAAAAACCTGTTGTTTTTTGTGCGCTCTCACACATGACCCATCTATTTGTGACCAGGTTTTCAATGATGTCCCGAGGAGCCGCGCTGCCTGCCATTCACCGCCACCTGGAGGAGGTCAGGTTAAGCTGGAAGAGCATCTCTACCTCCAGTTGCGCTTTAACTCTTCTGAATGGCTCTCAGATTTCATTTGGCACCCCTGACAGAGAAATTAGGCTGGAAGCTAGGTTTAAATATAAATAAAGGTGTGTGCGTGTGCGTATTTAAATCATGGTTTATTAAAGCAAAAGAGAATCGTTATAAATAAAACATGACTTATCTTCTCAGTAAAACATGTCCACGTAGCTTTATTACCCTTAATCATGTAGTGCAAACACAGCTGGAATTCTTTCTTTATTCCTCCACTTCCCTCATTTTAAAATTGGCCTATTAATTTTATTATTCTAAATAGTATTCATGAGATATGTAAAAGCTTTAACATTTTATAAACTGCACTGTATTTCCGTTTACTTAGTCATCTGTAAATTCAAGCAAATTTAGCAGGCGCTAAAGCTCTGTTGTGCCTTTAGCTTCTTAAATATTTAGATTTCAATATCAAACCTCTGGCTACCAAAGAACTGTGAAAAAGTCTGTTGTGTTGTCTAGGATGATAATAGGTATTTGAATAAACAAATATTACTCAGCCTTGAGAGTAGTGGGTCACATCTAATAAAAAAATCTCCTCCTATTTTCTGTGATATTTTGCCAATTAAATAGTTTCCCTTCCGAAGGCATAAGACTGTGTATACGCTCCCAAGGTGCTTTTTAAAGAATATATTTACTAAGTAAATATTACTGACTTCCAAGAGCAGTTTATAATTCAAATCATGGACTGGATACACATTGATTCTTAGTTTTCAAGTAAGATTTTAAACATATACCGTCAATGATTTCGCTCTCTAGTCAACAAACACGCTACATGTGGGAGTGCAGATGCCTCCAGCTGAGCACCCTGGGAGGCAGCTCAGATGAGCTGCGCCATGGTTTGGCCAACATCCATCTCAGGCCCTCACACCTCTAAATAAACCATTTAAATGGCACAGCGTAAAAAGCCTCTCTTTGATTTATCTGCCTTTTCACATGTAAGGTGCTGATGGGAACGGGGGTGGAAATTAATTTTGATGCACACCTATAACCTACCGTTTTGCCATCATGACCGTGCTTCAGAAGGTTTGGTCTGCAGTTTCAGTCTGGGGCAGGCACCCACGGATTGAACGCGACTCCAAAGGTACTGCCGCAAGCCTGGTCAGCCTTGTCTGCCCACACGTCCTTGCCTCCAGTGCGCATCCCAGGCTACACAAGATATTTTGTGAAGAAAAATATTGTGGAACTACACTGCTTGTAGGGTTAAACCCCACTAGTCCCTAAGTTTGCAAAACTGAGCTCCGACTCATACAAGAGGAACTAGTCCTGCCTACCAGACTTTCTTCTTCCTGGCTGCATTGGATAAATCTGTTACAAGAACTAACTCTTCAAACTGGATGTCGCTTTGAGGCATTTTGTCCATAAACAGTCAGCAACTGTAGCAGTGAAGAAGAGATCTTTCAAGGCTAAAAAGAGATTATTTGACCCAAGGCAGAAATTCAAAACACTCCCGATTTTCCAATTTTTTAAAAAAACCCTCTCTTTCAAACCAAAGTTCACATAAAAGTAAGATAACTTTTGCTGTTTGTACGGAATTAATCAACATGTCCTTCAAACCAAATATTAATATTTTATTTTAAATACCTCAAGCCTAATCTAGTTTAATATTTTATGATTTAGTTTTAGAACTGCATGGTCTGACAAATTTTCCTTTTGCCTATAAGAAGCAGAATTGCTTAAGTATGTCTATTACTATTGTGCTCTTCATCATATCACCTGACTTCAGACTTGACTGGAAAGTTTGAAAAGGGTTAGTAGACTCACCTGAAAAAATATTTTGGAGACTCAGTTGTCTAAAATGTTTTAAAGGATTTCTAAAACTTGGGTAATGAACATTCATTTTCAAAATTCTCCCCAAGCAACTAAATTTACAATCTAGAATTAAAAATTGCTGAGTACCCTCTCAGTTCGGAGGAAAGCTTATTAAAAATATGCCCTGGCAAATTAAAGCAGCCCTCCATCCCTTAATTAGTGTTTCATTTCCTGCTATATTTTCCATTAAAATTTTAACAGACATAATTGAAATCTTTATGATTAACAGGACAATTATAATCTCTCCTCCACAGAAATAGGTCTTTCTGCTTGTTTGTTCACTTAAAATAATTTCTCTCAAGATCTTTCCTTCTTTACTGGTCAACCATCACTCTGTGTATCTTTGTCATATTTCAGCAAGATTTTTCTTTTAACTTTGCATATTTTGAGCTTTCTCTTCCTCTTCTTTCTGGAAGGGTTTCTGGGCTCTTTCTCCTCTGCTCTAGGCTTTTGGGTTTCTTGTTTCTTTGTTTGTTTCATACATGTTTAGTATCTGCTTGGATTTAATCCTCCACCACTTTTCTTTTCCTACATTTTTTCTGCTTACTGTTTCCCCGTATTCATTTTCCCCCTTATTCTCTGAAGATGTCCTTAACTGTTATCATTTGGCTTTATCTTGGGGAAATAGGAACACTTGCAATTCGCCATTAGCTGGCATGTCATGAGAATCCAGGAGTTTTATTTAAGGTTAGTTGAATCACTTCTGCTTCGTGGTGGTGAATAGACGGTGGAAGGAGGGACTGTCCCTGCTCACCTGGAACTTGGGGGGCTGTCCTTTCTCCCTTCCTGCCCCTGGGAACAATCAACTATTGCACGTTTTAATCAGATATGCCCATCTTGAGTGAGGAATGAAGAAAGCCATAGCACAAAGTTAAATATGTGGTGTGAGAGTTAAAATATATGCTCCCGTGAAGAAGCCTCCAATCACTTCCCTCCACCCACTTGCTAATAGAGAGATTGTGCATCAGACAGCTGAAAAGATGAAGGAGCTGGGGAATTTCTTGAGGTCAGGTCTTCTACCGGTAGGTGTGATAATAGTAGAAACTGAGGGGAGAAGAGGGGAGGCTTTTCGCTTCTTTTGAGGGGGAAAAAAACCCCATGTACAAAATGTTACTACCTAAGTGGAATGTTGTTACCTAAGCTAAATTTAGCAGAATACTAGACTTAATTGCTCTTTGGAAAATTTCTAAGGGAGCTCAGATAACCACAGGCAGTTCTTTGGCTTCCTAATTTTTAATTTTCATGGGAGGACATTGTTAAAGTATGCAGGCAGGGGACCCTGGCCTGAGGTTTACTGAACAGAAAATGAGAAACGGCTGAGCAGAAATTACTGGACATAACAAATACCAAAGTGAGAAGCTGACAAAACTTACATATAGAGCTGTCAGGAATGACCAGCTTTCACAGACTGTTAAGGGGGAGTTATGTGAGAAATGGCCAGTCTTCGCAGATAATTAGAGGGGAGCATTGAGGACCTTTTGGGGAATACCACCTTGTGTTGCCAGCAGTACCCGGGTAAGTGTATTAAGTAACACCAATCAGTATTATCAAAATAACCACATAAATAATATCAGTAAGTCGATCTATATAGGACTGATATTACCTCGGGAACAAAACTAGAAATAGCAATTTTGGGTACAAATGTGGCAAAGCCACTGTGAAAAAAGTAATTATGGTTGGGCTTACTTGGATAGAGATAAGGGCAGAGAAAGGGAGGGGGTCAACATGTTTGGGGGAAGAGTAAGAATTGGAAAACAGAGAGAAAGGAGAACAAAAGGGTCTGGTCTAGTGTAGTTGATTATAAACATGTGTTTGTGCCTAAGACTGTAATACACTATACACGTGTGTGTGTATTTCTATCATGTAAATATAAAGTTAACATATCTCTGCTTTTCTTCAAAGTTTTGCAAGGTAATATGGCAGCAGAGGAAGATGATTTAAAATCTAGGAGGTGGAAACACGCTCTGCAAAGTCTTGAGAAGGAAAAACTGGATTGCATTTTATAGGTTTGATAGAAAGCATGTCTCCTAATACAGCAGTGGCCGTAGGACAGGCTGATTTATAAGCAGGAGAATTAGAAATGCAGGTTTGCCAACCTGTATGTGTTTAGCCTACACTAGTAGTTGATATTAGGCACCACATCTTGGAGATAAGTTTAATATACCTCAACTTTTTATTGACTTACTTTATGTATTGTGTAAGATAACCTACCAGTGGAAAAGACACACTTTTTTATCCTTACATTAAGGATTGTTTCATTTTCTTTTACACAGAAGTACTTTATAGGAATTTTTAACTCCGTTTTCTATTATATTTCCTGATATAGGCTTAAAATGGATATCTTTTAAAGCATTGTCTAAATATAAATCTGTTGTCGGCATGAGAAGTCTTAAAATGCAAAACATTTAAAAAGAGATTTGAAAATATTTAAGACTCTAAATATGGTTGTTGATATCAAGGAGAGGCAGGAGATTATTTTTGTACTTTTACACTATGGTGATATTATTTTACTTAGACAAGTTGATTCCTGTAATCTTTAAGCCCCTAATATTTGGACACAAGTCTGTTTGCTAAAATATCAGGAAATTTTAATCAGATTTGAACATAGGTTAATCGGAATTCTTACTGTGTATCATGTATCCCTCAATTTTGTGTGTATTTGAGGAACTTGGATAATGAAATTACAGTTCCACATTCTAATATATTCCACCTAGAATGCAGTGGAAAGGCTGAAGGACTAGTCACTAGCTGTAAATTAGGGAATCCTTATCAGCTGCATTCTCAGATTAAGCTTGATACAACACAGCTGGGGCTCTCTTTTATATTTAATTCAGTATTATAAATAATGAACTCCTCTTTACTCAGCAGGTTTGTTACTGCACTCAAATTTGGGTTTCTTGAAAGATAATCACGTTTATTTTAAAGAAAGTAGCAAAAAAATTGACTGCATAGATGCCTGCAGTTCTCATGTCTTGAAGTTTTCATAAACTAGAGCTTGTGACATCAAAGAAGATTCTCTGCTTGTGCTCAGAGTAACACTGGGGGAGAAAGTAAGATTTCCCAGCAAGGTAAATCTAACTTAAAATAGACCCAGGTGTCAATAAGTTGATAAACTTCAATACTTCTTATATATTATGAATCTAGTCAAGTTTCAGAATTATTATTGTCTTTTTATAATAAGTTAGGCAGTTTCAAAGCTGCTGGTGAACAGCAGATCTCTTGAGCAGAGCTCGGCTCCATGACCAGAGCTATTTCAAAGCCACTGTGTCACCTATATTTCACACAAGGCCCACCTAAGGCCACAATAAAGTCAGCAGTAATGAAAGCTACTCAAGTCCTAAAGTACAGGACTGGATCATCCATACAATTAAATTATCTGCTTTTCTGATTATTACAACTACTCAGTCAGTTTGTAGAAGCCACTCAGTTTCAATACAACACCTCTGCATTATTCAGTGGATCCAACACTTAAGCTAAGACCACTTATTTACCACAAATTCCATTGTGCACATGGCTATAGAAAATGTGAAGCTTTTTTGTTTTTTAATATAGATACAAAAGTCAGAATGTTACCTGAAGAGCTTTTCTATTTCCTAAGCTTCCACGTAGCCTGATGTTAAAGCGGAGTCTTTTCCAGAGGAGCCCTTATCAAATAAAAATAAATTTGTACATGTTTTGAATCTTGTCTTATTATTTTAAATACTTACTATGTCTTCAATAGAATAAAATGTACAGTTATTAAACTTCTAAAAGGTGTCTGTGCATATCTAAATCTGAAGCAGAAGTAGATAGTTGGGAAACATACAAACTCATTTGCTGAACAGCTCTGTGTCTCTTATTAACTCCGTATTTCACCTTTATAAAACGCATGTACATAGATGAACATGCACACATTCTGGCACATGCTTGTACACATGTGTAGAAGAAGAGAGAGATTCTCATTTTGCAGTAGTTATTGGATCAAGGTTAAGTGATTAATGGGATGACCCAACAGTAAAGCTTTTGAAACCTCTGATTGAATATGAGAGAGATCACAAACTTACAGAACCATCTGTAAGTTGTCATTGGAAACAGAGAATATTATTCGAAGATATTTCTTCAAATTTCTTAAGAATTTCTTAAGAATATGGCATGAAGATAACACAGCAGGTGTCTTCAAGATTTACTATTCTAGAGGAGCATCATCATACATAGGGCTTACATAGGTACTTTCTTTTGACCTTTTCTCTGAGAATCATAGTAACAAAGGCTGTATTATTTGACTTTTCCATTACTCATTTTCTTAACATGAGTTGAAATAACATATCTATTTGAAGAATCTGTATCTGTAATTGCTCTGTTAGTGCTTGACCTGGGTGTCTTGGGTGTAAAGCATGTAAAGCACCTTTCAGATTTGAGAGCTATGTTTCTGTCAACCACAAGTAGAAATACAGCCAGTGATCTCATTCAATTTCTATGTGATGTTCTTTTAGCAGTGAAGAACCATTACAAAATGTAGCACATTATTTACAACGGGCCGTCTCTGGTTAGAAGAGGCTCAGGGCTGGGATCAGAACAAGCGATGAAGGTCAGGACTGAAATACATTCATTTTTAAGAATGCAATAGAAAGCTTGAACTTCATTTACTAAGGAGTATGGGTCACTGACTTTGCCCATTCTGAACACAGCTACCCAGTATGTGTCAATGAGATCGCAGTGCAAGGAATGCAAACAGAATCTGCTTTATATCCAAGGATTGCGCTCCTTCATTTGCAAGAATGTTGAATTAATTCAAACAATGAGAACACACAGAATAAACAAGCATGCTTTTTTAATCTATTTCATTTTCTCCCAGAGCTATTAATAGCAGCGTCACCTGGGATACCCTGGCAAGATGCATCTGCTCATAGTTCTAGTAACTCAGCCCAGGTGGGGAAACTTGCAGAAGTTTGGAGGCAGGAATTGTCTTCTTTTGCATGGTAATAGCAGATGAGATATTTTTGGTTTTGTTTGGGGTTTTGGTTTTGGGTTTTTTTTTTGATATGGTTCATCATTCAACAGGAGAATCAAATTTAAAGGAAGCAGTTGACAGCACATACTGAAGTACTGCTCTACCAATAGTCACGTGCAACTCCTCCATACGGAAAGCACTGTATTTCAGAGAATTTCACTGTACTTCACTTAAGTGAATTCTGGGATCAACATACAGCATATGCTCAAAGTTGACTGTCGTTCAAAGTTTGGGTTTTTTTCTGAGAAAAACATATTACAATGTTAAATGCTAGGGAAGACCTCTGAAGTCTTTACCTTAGCATGGTAATAGCGTATATTACTTTAAGACTGGTTTGTTACTGGTATATTACTGGTATATAAGACTGGTATATTACTTTAAGACATCTTATTGCTGGATGAAGTGAACTTTTGCAGGCAAATTATTGTAAACAGCAAAATACTTCTTTCTGCTTTACCTTCCCTAATTAGAGTGACAAGCCACATGGTTTTATGGAGGTGAGTTTGGGCTGGAATTAAAGATGTTGAGGCCTCTATTTGCCATTCACGAAAATCAGATTTCAAAGACGTGGATCACTATGTAAATAGTCAGTATTTCTAAGAAACTATAACTTCCTTCAGTTTATATAGAAAAGGAAATCCTCCAATTTTTTTTTGGATGAGGAACACAAATAAATTTCACTTTTGTTCTTTTTTTGTGCATGTGATCGTTTTTTAAAAGAACGGCCTAGAATCCATTGTTTAAAACTTTGGCTCTTATAAAATAGCTCTTGCTATTTTAAACAACTAAAACAGAATGACATGGTAATATAAAGTCTGTTAGAAAACCAGAAATAATAAAAGAAATATGACAAAAAGCATGGCTTTAAGCGGTAGTCAAACCAGCCAAATTAATATATTAGTTCTGCAGTAATTCATCCAAAGCAGCACAGTCAACACTGAAGAGATTTAAGTATGTGGCAAATAACATTTTTGTCACAATTTTTCTTCCAGATACTCCTTTACTCTGATAATATGCCCTATGCTAATATGCCTATAGGTTTTACTAAGAAGAATCTTTTTTGTTTTGTAACCCTTATTCTGATATGAGCAATGTGTTTCTTTTGGTGTTTAAAAACAATATCTTATTGCAGATTGATCCAAAGGATAACCTGTGTTTTAAAATAAATTTCATATAATACAATCATAATATTTCTAAATTCTGTTGCTTTCAATAACAGGTTGTGCTTACATACCAGTATAAAATAACATATCCTAGCCTTCATTGAGCACTAAAAGTTCTTTAAATAACATCCCCTTTCTATTCCAAATAATGTTAAATCCTGACAAGGACAAACTTACAGACTAATAATTCACTACTTCTAGGTTAGAAATATATTATATATATACCCACATAACAGTTTTGCTTCCTTTGAATGACTACATAAAGCTTTTCATTCACTCTGCGAAGTGGTGAAGACTTGTTAAACTCCTGTGGAAGTAAATCGTGAGAGGGATGGATTTTTTCTCATGGTAGTGAGATTTTTGGTGGACGTGCTGTTTTTATTTTTTCTGTCTTCATTAAGCATTTTGTCAGTACACTCCTATGCAAATGTAATTACAAAAAATATAAAAAAGCATGAATAGAAAATATATAAACTAAGACAATGCAATGCAGGGTTAAAATTAACAAATTATAAACACAAAACATCTCTTATTCTCATTTCTCATTTACAAGCTTGGACTTTTTGTCTGTGCAACGACTAAGTCCTGGAAATATATATACATGCAACTTCACTGAGGTTAATAAACCAATCTACTATGATGGACAAACTAAAAGCACAAAGTTACTGGTACTTATAAAATGGTACATTTGGGGATGTTTAGTCTTCTTACCCCTGGAAGAGACTGATTTTTCAGACTTTCACAGAAGTTAGGGGTTTTATGATCAGAATCTAAAGCAACAGTTGTGGCCATAACCGTAACAAACTGCTGGTCGATGAAGAAACACAGAGATAGGGAAAAAAAAGATGGAAAACTTTCAAGAGCTTTTCACAAAGATCTCTAAAGAGAAAAGGTAGAGCTGTGTGAAAAATAAGATTCATGGCCCATAAAGTGTTTTGTGTCTTCAGAAAGACTTTATTTGTCTTGAAATATGACAATGCTGACATGCCAAAAAAAAAAGCTAGAATGAGATTACTGAAGATACTGAAATCTTTCGTTTATAAAAATTGAATCCAATAAAATATTTCCAAAATGTTCCTATGTTTACATTTCATAATATAATTTTGTTTTGTACTTTCACACAGAATATCAAAATGTTTAGCTGAAAAGTACGTTATTAACATTAAAAAACAGTTTATGGAAAGCACATATTTTTGTCAGAAAAAAATATGATGAGGATAAAAAATTTCAAATAACTATAGAGACTTATCTGTATCCTGGAAAAATCTAAGAGCATTGTTGCTTTCTGTGGAAGATATAAGCGCTCTAAATACTTCACATTCATCTTGGAGAGCCAAGTAAATGATAGATTGTGTTGACACAGGCTATGACAATCAAATTGTGTGAATTGTATGTACTGGAGGTTTATGCATATTAATGACCATGGTCTTCGTGTCATGCTATTCTGTAGCGCGGAGTTGAACCAAGTTTTTTCAAAAAACTTCGAAATATATTTTGTATGCCAACACTGGTAGCCAGAATGATGCTCTCCTGACTGAATCTGTATTGTGTGGTCAGTGGATGCCACCTGGCCTGAGTTTCCAACCATCGGTATTACATTGAGAGTAAACAAGTGGGCATTGTTCATGTTAAAGACAAAGAAAAATAGTTTCTCAAGAATTGACACCTATTATTAAGCACAAAGAAATTGCTGTGAACTGGCTATCTGACACACAGGGAGCATCTAAACTTGTCTACCAGTAATAACCTTGTCATATGAGTAGATCCTTGTACATTAATTCAGAATCAGACACACCTCACTCCGTGACCCTGAGAGGAAAAGAAAACAGGCTTCCTGGGAGGAAATGTTTATTTATATTTTTTTCTCTCTTCTCCTCCTTTTTCTTCCTGTTAAAATTGCGGAATTATTACTGGTGTGAAAGCACACTTGGATAGTGCAACAAATCCCCTAGTTATTTAATGAGTTATTAAATTAAAGTGATATTTGGCCATTAAGTTGGGTGGCTGCTGATATCTTAGAATTCACGTATGGATTGTATGCTGTTATTTATCAACATTATTATAATATAAAATAAGTACCCATTTTACCAAATGTACCAAAAGACCAGGATCTTACCTACATAGTTTCTGTTATGAGAAGAGGACTAAAGAGTAATAATAATAAAAAAACAATACAAATGGAGCTCATAGTACTGGTCTCTCACTAAATTTGGTGACATTGTTTGTTGCTAATAACATATTTGTCAATGTTCACACTTCACTGAAGATGATAGCATGCTAGATCAACACTGTTTCAGGTTAAATGAAGGAATAATTAAACATCTTCCTATTTGGAGATAGCTGAAAGAATAGAAGCTACTGACAGAGGCACTGGTCTTCATAAAGAGGCTGGAACAAGAGCTCTGGGAAAGTAAAGCTGTTTCTGGAACAAATGCTATGGCAAAGGAATTGCCAAGCTGTACGGAAAGTCTCAAGGACAAAGGATTGAAAAGATAGAAAAAGTGAGTTTAGCTGATGAAGGAAACAATGAGGAAAGCTTCTTTTTGGCAGATATCTGGCTAGAAAGCTTGAACTTCTGAAGAATGAAAACTGCCTTATGTTGTTTATTCCATCTCCACCCTGGGACATAATAAATATTTTGTAAAAAAAAATAAAAATACTCAAAATATATTTCTGACTCTATAAATGAGTTTATCCTCTTATTTGAAACAGACTTTAAGCATTAGCTAAGAAACTGGACCACAATTTTACACCTGTCAAGGGAGCATGGTATCTTGCCTTACATTGTGTACCTCAGCATGTCAGATAGGTGTCGGATGATGATCTTGTAGTTCTCAAGCACTTAGTAGTACCCTGAAGTGACTGTGGGAAAAGGAATATTATTTCAAATAAAGCTGAATTTCAGAGGTACCAGTATCCATTATTTTACATACGCTCTGAAATTCCACTTGTATCTGGGTTTCACTGGCAGAAAGGTCATCATGTGTGTCCAGTGAAACCTCAAAGGCATGCAACCTGAGAAATACTTTGTAAAAGGAATGACGGGGAAATGGATAGGATGTCTACATCAGCAGAACCTGAGACAGAAATTCTCAATGGGAAACTCCTAAAACACTCATGTTGCCTCTTACTCATAATTTTCAACAGAAGAATAGAGAACCTCAGTGGGACACTGCTCCTGACTGAAAAGATATATTGTACACACTCAGTGGCTCAGTGGGTGTGCTGAGACTGTTAGTAGATTAAGGCTACCACTGATGAAAATCAGTAGCATTATGACATGATTCTTATATATCAATTACATTTGACTGTATTCATGTATTGTAACTACATCACCGCCAGTGGTCACTGCAAACTTGATTTCTCTCTAAAATGATCTATGGATAGATAAAATAAGCACATCATAGTAAAGGTTGTGGGACAGCCAAAAACCCCATAAGTGTGAAGAAGTTCCAAAGAATGCTCGTGCTGTTGTGAACACGCCTCATGGGCATTTGTTTTCCCAGCAGCGTGATTAGTGCTGTGACGTAGCAGATATAAATCTTCAGCTACCATTGACCAGAAGAAAGCGCACGCTTATGCAAAACTATCACAAACTATTTGTTCAGGATGCTCATTTGAGTCAGCTTTGACAGACTCTTAACATAGAACTGAATTTCTCGGTGTTATGAATTAAGTACTGGCTCAGGAGCCCCACAGCACCTCCAGCTGGAGATGCTCTGCCCCGCTGCCATGTCCCTTACACGAAGTGCAGGGGATGTGCTACCTCCTCAGTAACTTTGGGGTGCAGATTCCACTCCTGTCATGGGACTCCAAGCTACCGGTGATACCAAGACAGACAATCCACAACTGTCATCCCAGTAAGGGGGGTCGATTCTTCCTGTCCTGGGTGTCTTCTTCAACCATGAAATTACGGGCTTTGCTGGATCCTACCTTTCTGCCTCACCTTTTTCTGCTTTTACATGTGGTCTCTGACAGACCTCTTGGTTATTTCCAAAAAAGAAAGCAAGAAGAGAGGAATTTAGATTTTTTTTTAAAATGTTCATATTGTTTAAAGCTTTTGTTGGGTGGAAGAAACACAGTCAGCGCTGGGTTTAATCTTCAGTTCCAGATTGGTTAAACGAACAAACATTGTGTAAGTGTTTATGGAACTGAACCCAAATATGATATGCCAGGGGATAGGTCACAGTAAAAAAACAGGCACGAAAATCCTTAAAGTTTGTGCTCTTTAAATTACTTTAAAAGGGGATCACACAAAAGTCTAGGTGACATTCCAAATTTAACTTTAATTTGATGCAATTCTTGTTTCAAGGAAGTGGATTGCATAGTTGTGTGTCACATTGGAAGAGTGAAGTGTGCCAAGCTACAGCTAAAAGCTTGCAGGAAGAAGTCTTTAAAAAAGAAAAGAATTTCTGACAGTGCTCCATACGCTCATATTTCCAAGGTTAAACGTGTTCACTGAACCACAGAGACCACAGAGTAGGACCAGCTTTCTAGGATCGATTTCTGACCAGCCTTGGTTTTACTATTTACTTTAATGTCATTTTAGATTTTTGTAGCAAAGGCGGCAGTGCCTTCGTAAGGCACCATCCTATAAAGATTATTCCTTCTAGGAAGTTATGTTTGCCTTTCACGATGTGTAAATTAGATTATTTTTAAATCAATAAGATGGGTACAAGCAAGATTGTAATACTTTTATTGCATTATGAATAAATGTTTTCTATATTTTCATTTAAAAAATCTACTTGATCTATAAGAAACCTTTTTCTTTTCATGAGGCAGAAGCATAATCCATCAGGTTCTTGCTCATGTCAGTTCTCAGTAATCTCAATGCAATAATGCAGTGCTATTCCCATGAGTAAGGCTTTGTCCTGTTGTCATACGACTGAATTCGTACTTATATAAATGTATTGGACTAGTGGCGCTTTTTCCCCCTTAAACTGATTATATTATATACTCTGCTTTTTGTTGCTTAAAAATACCTTCTGTCAATAAATTTTGTAACTGATTTTATACACATAGCTATGTATGTTAATTCAAATACTTCTTGAAGCCACCTTCTGGCTAGATCCAATATCTCAGCCGTTGGACATAAACTGCAAGGAATATAAAGGACATTGTAGAAAAGCAATGAAAAGTAAAATGCAGAGGTGAACAGAACTGCATTCTTCCTCAAATACTACCTCAAATTTTTTTCCTACTGGAGTCAATCTTTAAATGATTGGACCTGTTAATAATGTTTAAGTGAACTGCTGAAATATGAGAACTGTGAATGCTTCATTTATTCTATTTATATCTGAATGGATATTTTTAAAAAATGTCATTTCCTACTAAGTATTGCTTGGCTGCCTATTTATTGATATTGTTCTTGGAAGAAAATGGAAATTCTCTTTGCTTATGCAGCCAAAGCAAATCCGTTTTGATTTTCCATCAGAGATATTTTAAAATTCCACATGTAAAGTTTCAAATATAGTACTTTTAAGATAAGTTTTATCAATTTATGAAAAAGGATTATAAGACCACAGAAGATTCAGTGACCCAGAAGACCCTCTTTGTCTTGTGCATCTTGATAAACATTCCAGTCAGAGTACAAAAATTCTATTTCCATGTACTTAAAATCTTGCCATTTGAAGAAGTAAGCACTCTTCATAGTGCTTATTAGTATTTTTTCTCAGTTTTTTCAGTATGCAAACATCGAATTCCATCCTGCTGCTCTTATTCTCAGAAATAGTTTCTGTGGAATCAAGCACACAAAAAGATCCCAGCCTAGCAATATGCCCTCAAGTGCATAGTTTCATTTTTTGAGAAGTCCTATTGATTTCAGTAAATGATTTGAATATATAAAATCACTCTCAAGCTCAAGTACCTGTAGAAACTGTGATCTAGGGAAAGCAGCATAGCTTAAGAACATTTCCTATATTGTCCCTGCAATTAAATTCTAGACATAATTTATTGTATTCTACTAGTACAGCCCATGTACTTTAGCTTATTAGTTTATCTAACATATCTAGCATCAATATACATAAAAATATATCGCTTAAATACATAGTATATTATAGTATCATAGTATAACTCAGGTGGGAAGGGCCTTGTGAAGGTGTCTTGTCCAATCTCCTGCTAAGGAAGCAGGGCTACCTGTGAGATCAGTCCCACTTTAATTATGCTCTCTTATTTTACTATGAATGCTAGTTTGACTTTACTGCAGTCACATTTAGGTAGCCTCTGTTTTTTGTGCTTTAATAATTATTTCAATGTATTTTCAAAACCATTTGAATACCAAGTATACTAACCTTTTCTTTTTTCCTCCCAGGTCTGAGTAAGATGCATTTAAACTATTGTTGGAGTGTAGGGGTGCTAAATTAAACTAGAACTCAAGGTAAGCAAGAATCATGCTCTCAAAATTCACGTGCACGTTCATCTTATTAGTAGTCTTCTCTAAATGTTTCCTTTTTTCTCCACATCTTGTAGGGGATTTTACTTTGAAAAAATGGTGGTTTTGACAGAGCTGGTGGAATGACAATTAGCTCATCATTAAAGAGGGAAAAATTTAAAGCTATGAAACAACAAGGCACAGTCAGGTCTATCAGAGATAAGTAGGAGGTCATTTATCTGCAGGAGTCTTGATAAGTCAATTGAAATTTTCCCAAGAGTTCATATACCCCTCTAGTTTTAACCCATGAGCAATCACTAAACTTTAGTGGGCTACATGTGTCTCACTCGGAGAAACCTTCACAGCACATTCCCAACTTGAATTTCTATGGAGGATGCTGAAAGCTGTACTGCCTTGTAGAAGGTAAACCACAGGTGCAGGTTTTCGCTCTTCTCAGAAGATGTGTAGCTGTACAGTCAAAGAAGTCTCACGCGAAACAGCTTCCAGCAGAGCTGAGCTTCCCATGTTAGCTGACAAATGCATCCTGATTTAAAGAAATGCTTCCTTACAATCTATCCCCAAATGCTTTAGAAATTTCTGAGATCCCTAATAAGTTCATTATACACAGGGATTTAAAATCATCCTATAGGCTTACTCATGTTAATAGGTACAATTACACTTACCTATTTTATGTATCTTCTACAAGCATATTTTTTTTATTTGTCCACCTTCTGCAGTCTCCTTGCCCTCTCTTATTTTTTTAGGAAGAAAAAGATTTCTGGTTAAATGCAGTAAAGTTGGAATTCTAGCTAACTGCTGCAAAGTTGTCTGAAGGCTTTTTATCATCAGCAGATGACCTGGATTTTCAGTGATTCTGCACAACATTTTCTTCCATCAAGAAACCGCTTGTTTTCTTCTCTTGGTATCCTTGAACAACCCTGAGTAGAAGACAAAATGATATATTTATCTTCCTCCTTCTCTTTCCCCTCAGCGAAGCTGTCAAATCGTGGCTCATGTCCTTTACACAGCAGTTTTTGACTTTGTACAACCCAGAGGAAAAGAAAGAGTAGGAAGGGATGGGGATTTTCTGGAGTTTGCAGGTAAGGGTCAGTACAATGAAGACAGACATTCAGTCAGGTACAGAGTTAAAAAGAACGGTTATAAATATGGTCTTAAACGACCACTATGTAGACTTAATAAACGGGCAAAGCAACATTTAGAGGTTTGCCTGCTAATAGAGATGGGTCTGCCAACCTATACCACAAGCAAATAAGCAGCAGTCAGCTACTGACCGAAGGGATGTTCCACCAGCTGTAGAGATCACAGTGTATTTACTGGCAAGATCCTGAACATTTTGAAAATGAGTATGAAGTCATTCATTTCAAGCTCTGGCGAGTGTGGATAACATACAGAACATGTTCTATCATGTTATGGAGACTAGCAAATCAATTTTGAACACACATCAGAAGATTCCCTCTGTGTTTATGCAAACTGTGTATTCTGTGTTCCGGTGGAAACTTGTATTTAATATAAAGAGCAACACGGTAACATAGATTTTATGGAAAATGCCAGTTGATCTACTAATGGCTCCTGTTTGAAGAAGACTGAAAAAAATATAAATGGTGCACATAATTTCTTTCCTGTTTCTTAGTATTACTTTATTATTGAGCAAAAAAGAATACATGATAGTCAATCTTTGAAGAATATAAGAACCATAAGCGTCAGCATGTCAAATGCAGAGATACAAAAATTCCAGAAAACAACCAATTCTGGCCTGTATTTTAGAAAAGAGTTAAACATTGCCGAAGAAGACAGGACTACAAAATTATAGTTGTTAGGTTTTTAGTCTCTTCATAGTGCATTTGAAATGCACTTCATTTTCTACCACTTTCCCTGCATCTCTCCACTTACATTCTGAGCTCTTTATTATTTAACATAATTTTGTTCTTTTAGTAAGTTTTCTTCATTTTTCCATGTACTTTCTGGATTTCTCCTCAAGCTTATTATATCGGGTTGCAGTTTCTGGAAGACTTGATTTGCTTTAGCACTTTCCAAATCTTTTACTTTGTGTCTCAGTTCTTTCTTCATGACTTCACTCTTTGTGCCTAATCAGTCTACCAGACCTTCATAGGTATTTTTAGACAGCTTGTATCTAGGCACTCTATTACTATTAAAGATAATAGAAAGTGCTCTAAAATAACTCTATAAAAAGAAATATTAATCGGGAGGAGCCGTGCTGCAGAGATACAAGAAGTGCTGACAAAGGGCTGGTCATTCCAGCTCTCATGCGCTGCAAACCTTCAGGACAAACAGTCCCACAATTAAATGAAGCAGGAAGAAGTGATCTGGCATAATTCCATTTTTAATGTGATGCCACTTCTGTATGAACAGTGATAACAGGCATTTTACATCCGTGGGTCCACACCCGCACACATAGGTACCAGCCTGAGCAGATATTACGGAGGTAGATGGAGAATCTAATCATCTGTCCTGGTTTGAGGTAAAATAGAACCAATTTTCTGTTCAGTTATTTTAGTTTGCAGCTAAACCTCTTCTGACTAACTGAAGTCTCTGAAACTCTCTGACATTAACAGCATATTGTGGAGACACTGTTCATTCTCAGAGTGATAAGACCTGATTAGTTGTAACTTGGGCCAAAAAATGGGATGCGAGAGGCTGTTGCTTATACTCATTGCTATAACCACCAAGGGCAGCCAATTTGGTTATTTGCCCCATTAGAGGGTGGGAAGTGGAAAAGCGCAGAAGGGTCACGCCTGCGGGGAGGAGCAGAAAGGACAGGTGACCCAAAACTGACCAACAGGGTGTTCCATCCCATCTGCCCCATGCTCAGGATAAAAGCTGAGGGACCAAAGGGTCAGCCCCCTTTCTTCAATGGCCGGTGTCTGAGGAGGGTAATTTGTTGTATTGCACTATATGGAGAAGCTCTTATTCCCATATCATCGTTATGAGCAGTTTTCCCCTGCAAAGTGATAAAAGTATTTATAATTTGTTATTAAAGAAACTGACTGCCTCGCACAAAATCAGTCCTGATCCTTCCTCTCCTTTTGCTATCAGGACTCCAGCTGCAAAACTTCCTGGTAATCTTTCCGACTTTGCAGACCTCAGGAAGGGTGGGATTTCTTTCATTTTTTGCTCCTTTGAAGTACTTCACAAGAATAGTACTACCCATCCTCCTGCTGCTTTAGTCTCACAGATGAACTAAGAGCTCTCAGAAGCTGCTGTGGTGGTGCTGGACAGATTTCTTTTCTAAACCTGAGGCAACTACTGCTTCTCATCTCCACTTTTCCATCTTGTAAAAGAGATGAGATGGAAAAAGCATCATGGGCTTGAGTTGATATCAGTGAGTAATTGTTACCTGATAAAACAGCACTCAACAGCCTGCCAGTGCTGGTTGGATGCCAAGAAAGAGATAATCTGTCAGCCTTTTTTGGCCGGGAAAGCCCTGCTGCTTCCTATATGTTTTTTCAGCAGAGATGCAGCCAAAGAGTTGCCATCCAAGTGTAAAATCAGACCCACAAACCCCTCAGTCACAGGGTGAGGTTCAAGAGGCCCTGAAGCACCTCAAAACACCAGCGATTCATCTAGTGCAAAATTACAAGGAAGGTAACATCTGACAAGAATAGGTTCCCAACACCATGTCAAAATATATTTGACCACAGATATACACACACACACACACACAAAAATCTGATTGAAATAATTTAAAGCAAATGTCACTGCTGGTTCCTTCAAGGTTTCAGAAGTCTCTGAGATCTCACTACCACATACCTTATTATATTCTCAGATTGAAACAGAGAAAAAAAGCTTTCCTCCTTTTCTGCTTTTATTTGATTTTCCAGTTTTGAATGAAGTTGTTATTGAACTGAATTAGTTGGAAACTGAATCAAAGAATATATTCTTCCTGTACCTGCAGAAGAAAAAACATCTGTTAACAGATAGATTAGTACTCCAACAAAATAATACCAGACATTAAGCTAATAACTTCTACTTCATTGTCACTAGCATTTAGAGCACATACTTGGCGATTGTTCTTTTTTAATTTAAAGAACAGTTAAATTAATCTGAGTTCATACTATTTAGAATTTTAACTGTCTCCCATTTTTATTTCTAATATCTGTTGATTTTTACCTGCTTATACATTCATTAAAACTTCCCATATTCCCATATAGATTGTTCTCATTCTACATATTTGAATTTTTTTGCTGGTTTTGGATTGGTAGTTTGCTTTCTGTTTTGCTTTGGTTTTGTATTTCTACATCACTGTTTCCCCGTTTGTTGCACTCTGGAACACTGCTGGAGCTAATCTTGAATCTTTTATAAACTAAATTTGCCCTTTTAAATAAAACAGGGCCACAGACCATTGTCAGTTCTTGTGTGCAAGTGGTCTTGAATGGATGAGCTAATGGAATTATCAATCTTTTCTCTGTCCTTCCATAGGATCCACCTGGTGCAGGCGTGCCCCTGAGGGAGACTCACTGTCTGTTGAGTCTGGGGTGGTGCCGGTCCAGCGTGCCCGACCTGAATGTGACAGCTGTGGTACAGCACCAGAGTGATGCTTACTGACCCCATAGCATTTTCTGGGGGACAGTGGGAGGCTACGTGTGAGACTTGAGGCTGCAGTGTCTGATGGGATAGTACAGAAGGCTCGGCGGTCTAAAAGGAAGCAAACCTGGTTCCACCTCCCCCATAATTTCTTTTGAAAATTATTCTCTTGGAGTCGGGAAGTATGTTAACAACTAAACAGAGTAAACAGCCAGTGGTCTCATGCTTTGGCTTGCTCTCCAACCTTGCTTTATTTAGCCGTATGAAATTTAACTGCTTGAAACAAGGGCGTGCTCTGAAATATGCTCATAATAACTGTGATGTGCAATCAGCGCAGGCAGGAAAGATGCTCAGTGACTTCCTGATTTCCGGCCTCCTTGCAGAGGTGAGTGTGGACTGGCACCACCCAATGTGTTCTTAGCATTGACATGATCTGCTTGACCCACCAACCGTGGACTAGCTGATGCTGCGAGTTTGTGGTGATGCTCACTGTCAGCCCTTTGAGTTCTCCTGTCTTGGACATACGTCTGCCCTATTCAGCAGGCTGAATATCTGCTTTCTTCCTGGTTTTGGTAGGTACTTTCTAGATTATTAGCATTCTAGATTTCTAGATTATTAATATTTCCAGATTATTAACATAACTGGCTAGGCTATTAACATTAATGACTAATGTTGCAGCGATGTAGAAAGTATTACTTCTCACCATGTCTTGCATAATGCATGTAATATTTCAAGTGTCTAGTACACAAGTTGAGAACCGACTGCCTGGGAGTCATCTTCAAGTGCTCAAAGTGTGCATAAAGATCATACAGTGCTCTCCTTCTTCAGATGTAGGATTTGGGCACTCTATGACTTGTCGAACGTCTCTCAGAAATTCTGATCTACTGGTGCTTGTTCTCTGGAGTTCATTTAATTAACCCTGTCACCCACTGTGATTTCACAGTCTAAAACAATCCACATATTGTTGCTGCTGTTTTTAAGCTGATACAGAAACTGGTCTGTCTATCACCTGGCAATTCTGTACTTGCTTAAAGATAAAGGCAAATGTGGCAAATAATCCATACATACACTTGTTTTTGTACATGAGGTTGTACTAAACATGCCTAAGACATGCTTAAACTGTCAACTCTACAGGTCACTCTCATCCAACAGAAGTTACACAAACTGCCCTTTTCTGCTTATATCACAGCCTGCAGCTTGCAAAAATAAAAACGCTCTAGTTTTTGCTTCTTGATCCTTTCCAGTTTGCATTAAAACATATAAATGTTGGAGGTCTAAATCTAAAACTGTTTCCATCAAAAGCAGTTGATCAACTTGTTCTGTTCAATGTTTGATCAAGTTGTTCTGCAATGACAGAGATTATTTCACCCATCCACTGTGAAAGTCTGATCAGTATATATTAGTTTCCTTTTGTGCTGTTTCAATTACACTCTATTTTGTTTCCTCTTTTCTTGGCAAACTTGTACTTTCAAATTAGGGCTATATTAGCATGCTCTTCCTCTAACTGGTGGTAATTAAAGATATTTTAAAAGTAGATTACTCTCGTTAAGCTTTTGTTTTCTGCCTGGTAGTTTTTTTGTGACCAACAGTCACATTCTAACATATCTCTACCTTTCTCCCCAACAAAGAACTAAGAAGGTTTAGACAGAAGCTACACAAGGCAGTTGGTGGGCATTATTTGCAAAATGAGGCAGGTTGGTGGAAGCAGGAGGGAGAAGAATCAGACTAGGTCCTGAAGGCCTAACCTTAAATTCATAGGGGGCATCTTGGGGCACAGGAGGAAAAAAAAAAAAAAAAAAAAGGCAGCTTTTCATAAAACCTTGGGTGGTTCTCCAGGAGGTTCAAGAAGTGCGTCTCTTGTACAGCCTTCTAAAAACATGTTTGCTCTAGATATCTTACATCATGGCATTAAGGCAGAGAGAAGCACTGAATTTCAAATGCGCTGAGTAAGTTTGTGACAGTTTTTCTCAGTATGAAGGAAATGAAGTTTGGTACTGTCAGAAGGTGTGAGTTCCCTGTTTAATCCAGATGCTTTTTAGCTGAGCTGAGGTTGAAGATTTTTATAAAGATAGTGAATGACTGCAGACTTGAATGCCATCTTAATGTTTAGAGTCTTTCAAGATTGGTGCTACGTGTTTGGCCAGTAAATTCTTTGCATCATTTTATTCTTTCATGCACAGACCACAGCAGAAATTGTGGGGGCTTTTTATTTTGAATGTTCATTTTCATCCATTTATATAATTCTGGTATTGCTGGAATATTTCCATCTTTATAATGCTAAAAGCTGGACATAATATCCAAGCAAGGCAGATAATCAACCTACATAGTAATTATTTTGTCATAGCTATATATTTCTGCTTAACCTTTTAAGAAACATATTCATAACTTTATCTTGTATCATTGTTAATGTAGTTCCATTAAGTTTTGCATGTACTTATTTCCTAAATCCTTAGAAGCTCTCTCTCTGCTCATTTACGACATTGGTGGAGCCAGCTGCTATACATTTGCATTTAAAAATAAAAGACTGCATTTTGGTGGTATGTATCATCCCACAGAGAATGAATCTGGACATGTGCATCCATGCGCGAATGCATGCACACGCCTATTGCCTTGATTAAACACTGTACCCACTAATGTCACGGGAACTTCAACTTCAGAACCTGATGTGCAGAGTTGTTCAATACTGATAATGTGCATTCAGATTCTCTACTAAAAAATAATTCATAAATTTGAGTCAAGAGTTCATCTAAGTTTAATTTAGAATAGGTTAAAATATGAATCATTACATTTCCATTTCCTCTCTGATGTACTTAATGCACCAATTTTTCAAGCAAAAAGTTACATACATTTCATTAATGCTTCTGAATATATGCTTCTTTTCAAGAGGTCTATGAACTCTCAGAAACTGCTGGAAAATGGGTATAGAGCGACTTCAAAAAAAGCTCAAAAACCCAAATTAATTGCTGTCTATTGTCTCTGTTCAAGTCCTGACTGGGTGTGAGATCAGCTGTAGTTTCAGGTTTTGCTGATTGCGTTTCTCCTGGAATACACCATGATTAATGATAATGTTGATAAAGTAAATATTTATTAAAGGTAACATTTAAACAATTGACAGAAACAGCAACCAACAATAATGAAAAGCATGAAGAGAAAAAATGGAGTCCTTATGACTGCGCATTCTCATAAATTAAATATAAAGGAAAACAGGTCATTAGTAAATAATTAGTTTTTGATTCTTGCCTTATTATTTGTAATCACAAAACTATTGTCCTGGCTGTAACAGTTCCCTACCAAGACAATGCTCTGGAGTAGTTGCTACAGCATTATCTTCCAACATCCACTCCTCCACCCTCCCAAAGTTTTAATAATTTGGAAGAGCAACTAAAACCAGAGCCATACATGAATTACACTGCATACCAACAGCGTCACCACTTCAATGCATTCAGTGCATTTCAATGTGTTGCTGTGTGTTATCAACTGTCCCAGTGAAATTTCTGCATGAATCCACTATTCATAGATATACTTTCATTATTTATGTCACAATAGTGTCTAGTTGCCCTCTCTGAGACTGGAGTGCTATAAATTCCTCTAATTAAATGAGAAATAGCTTCTGCTCTTGGAAGGTTACTATCTAAACAGAATAGATGGGCAAACAGCAGAAGAAAGGAAGTATTGTTAACCACATACTAAAGAAGAGAAGCTGAGGTACAGACTCAGGAGATGCGTGAATAATATTTTCCAGGAAAGCTCTGGAAGGACAAAAAGTCGCATTTGTACTGACTGAAAACAAACTTCTTTTTGGTCACAAAATTAAAAGTATTTCTTTTATATTGAGAAGTGTATTTCATTCAACGTGGAAAAAAAAATATCTTTTTTGAGGAAAACCATGGAAAGAAACAACTAAATTTACAGGATGTCACTTCATTTCTAAAGAAGAGGTTTTGTTCCCTTGTACCCTTCATCTTAGTTATAGAGCTCTCCTAGAATGAACTTTATCTTAGCTCCATCTTATCAGTCAAATTCCCAACCACAGTACGCTTGCATATGTTGAGGGAGAATGAAATGATAATTTTCATTTTTTCTGTTGACTTCAGCTCTACTTTATATAAATACCTAAAATATAAACTCTGCTGTTTATAGTCATTATCAGAGTTATTAGCTCTCTTTTTCAATGCATATGTGAGTATTCTATGTAAGATGCACTGACTTCGGTAAAAAGCAGTTGAAAGCAACTGAAAGCAGTTGAAAGCAATCTACACCAAGAAGTTATTTACTAACTTAGATGATAAAAAAGGGTCTTCAAGGTCCTCCAGGATGAGGAGAGAATTGAAAGAGGTTCCAATAATTTCCAGAAATTATATGTTATATAAATGATGGTGTTTATATTCTAATGGATTAGAGAAAGTAGATTTTATTTTCTCTTATTGTCATCAAAAAGATTTCAGAATTGCCAGTGTAAGGTATTTTGACATTCCAGATAATTTTGAAGGATTCAGTCTCCTCCAAATGGTATCAAAGGTTTGAGTGAGAAATAAGGTGATTTGCTCAAGTCATTTGTGAAGTTTCTGGTAGGGACAAAATATGAAGCATGTGTTTCTGTGCTCTAGTCCATATCACTTGTGTGTTGATTATTGAATTCAAGGTACAGAAAATGTGGTGTCTAACTTAAAAAAAAAATAAAATTTCATGAAGCTTCTCTTAAATCAGATTCTTCACGGACATCAGCTATTATTTTCCTTATCTGATTTTCTGTTGCATTTGGATTTTTCATGTTTTACCGGAGTGAATCATGTTTGACTCCAGAACCAAAATGCAGCATGACCAAGAAAAGAGTAAGAATCTTTTTTAACTTCAAAGTCTTGAATCAATGAAATTTTGTTTCCAAGGAAACTGCAGATTGTACTTTGGTAGAGGCTACACCACAAAGAAGGTGTAAAAGCCATCTTCTAAATTGTCTCTACAGATGTAAAAGCCACATACGAGATTCTTTGGTTTAGTAGTCCCCTCCTTCCTGCCACAGAAGAGAAGTGAAGCTAATTTCTTTCTTTCTATATATATACGAAGGGACAAATACAATGGTTCTCCAGTGTCAAAATGTAAGAAAATCAGAATTCAATTATTATTGCTATCCATGAAATTTAAAGCTAAAACCTGAAACTATTTCCAGAAATCACCGTGAGGCCCATTCTTCTCTATGGAAATAATGAAAATGTAGAATATCTCCATCCTTTTGACTGGAATCACATTCTTGCCTTTATTCACATATTTTTACATGCTAGAAAGAGCCAGTAAGAACACATGTCACTACTGAAGTTTAATGTTATACTGATTCATATCAGCTGAAAAGTTCATACCTACATTATGGCGTCCCCAGTATTATTCAAAATAGGCCTACTTCATAGCACATCACTACATGCCACTGAAACCAAATGCCTAAATGTAAAGAAATATGTTTATATGCTCTGTCATTTTCCTTTTAAAAAAATATCCCAGTAGTAAATATTCTCTGCTGAGAATACATTTTTTTTCATACAAAACCCCTCACCATTACTTCTATAAATTGCTGTGAACTCCTGTTTGTTTCTTCTCGAACTGATTGCCCAAACCAATTCATATAGTGTGATATTACAGCAATAATTAACAGAATGATGAGTCAGTGCTTTCATTTGTAGGGCAGCACGGTGAGATTATATAGTACGCTTTTCTCTTGTTGCTATTTTTCCTCAACCTCTATTGTGTCCTTCAGTTTACTACCTCAGATGAGGTGAACCAAACTCTTGGATACTGAAATAAGTCCGTATCTTTAGGGAACAGCAGTGCAGATTTACACAGTTTCTGGAGTTAGCTATAAAATCACAAATATTCTTGAATTCCCCTAAATTTAAATCAAAAGTCCCGTATATTTCACAGAAAAATTAAAACTGTTGTACAAATCATTATTTCTGAAGTCAATCACTCTTCATATGAACTTCACACTCCTCTAGTGATTGTTCCAACACCATCAGCACGTTATATCCTCTTCATTCTGTTAACTGCTTGCTGCAGTTGTACGTAAGCTGTATCTCAAGTGCGTATTGATGTTAACTATTACTTTGATTAACTCAGAAGAGAGAATGACCGTGCATAACAGGATTTAACCTTGTGCACGCGCAGTGACTAATGAGTGAAGGTCTTCAGAAACTCCTGGTCTTACAGCTAAAATTCTGCCCTCTAAGCTGCTGACATTTTAGTGATAGACACCAAGCCCACTTATCATTCAAGCCAAGAACCTTCATTATTAGTAACACTGGGAATAAACATTCATCATGTAGGCTTTATTGTCTGCAAGGGCTGCTTTTATGTGCTTAGTTTTAGAGCTCTCTTTAAAACAATTTGGCTTGCATTGCAAAGTAAGTGAGAAAAAGCGTTACCTTTCCTATTAGATGGCAAGAGCTATATTTTGAAATTTGACATCTAGACCATACCTCTCATAGGCTTCACTGATAAAGATATAAATATTTTTCTGAAAGCAATGGGTGCCTGGGACAGAGACAGTAGAATTCACCACCATTGCAAAGAGCAATTACAATTAAGTCCTTTAACCTAAGTTGGTTATGTCTGGAGTACACATAGTTCCCTGAATACTTAAAGGAAAGAAATAAATCTTTGACTTGTGCCCTTCTCACTGGAATACACTCAGTCAATAAAAAACAATTTATCATAAAGAGTTAAAATTTTATTTCATTCTATGCCTTAAATGTTTGTTTGAGATAAGGATGAAATTGCACCTTTACCCCTAAGTAGCTTAGTTAAATGACCCAGATTGAAATCACTATTCCAAAAATTGTTGATGGGGACGATGGGCACCAGTTGCCTATTAGCTGGTGCTTAGAGGGAGGATGGCCCTCCTTTTTATGAAATTCCTGAAAAAGCATCCCATAGGAAATACCATCTTCTATAGATGAAGCCACATTTGGAATGGAGGTAGCGACCCTAAGCCATCGCTGCTGTCTGTGCTCCATTTGGCTCTGCTGATAGTTTCCATCATGTTGGACAGTTATTGGAACTTCTCCTTTTTTTCTACAAAAAGTTTCCAACGCCGACAGTTACATAACAGTATAAACAAGGAAAGAAAGCATAGCCTCAAGGCCTTAAAAAATTAAAACCCTGTGTTAAGGGGAACAGCTTTAACCTGATGCTCCATTAAGGTCCTTCTGGAATAGCACATAGATAACTGGGATACACTACATACGCTAAAAGAGTCATTATGCCAGAGATTATTAATTCCAAAAGACTAATTTATTTGGTGACCTCCTTGTTCCTTTCTTGATTAGCTCAGTGCATCTCTCAAGCTTGCCACCAAAGAACAAAGACCGTGTTTTAAAAAGTGTGGGCAAGGGCCTGGCTGTCTTCTTGGCTGAATCAGCAGCACAGGTGGGACCTAATTTCAGGCAATAGAGTGGCCTCGTATAACACAGAAGCCACAACATAATTTTATATGAATAAAAATTTCAATGAGGCACTCCTGTGAGCACTGCTCTTTGCTGCAATTTTAAATGGTTTTAAAAAAATGTTCTGCCATTTATATTAATTTTATTGACATTTGCTGTAGCTATAAATGAAACAGTTAAAGAGCTGGAGGCATTCTTCTGAAATTACTGACAGATGTGACGAATATGGTAAATCTTGTGAAACCATTCCCTTTACTGATAGAATGAAGTCTGTCTTGTCCTATACAAAATGGGGAATAATTTCTGTGGAATATGCTTTGAGAGGAGGTATGTATCACAATGGGTAGAATAAGATTCAGTAATTTCGTAATTGTGTGGACGTAAAATATATGGAAGTAAATGAGAAGAGCAGATGAAATTGTTACTAATCTGTGTTGCGGATTTCATTTAAAAGAAAACCCAGATCTTCACCAGAGCAAGATGTCTGTTCGGCTGCATCTAGGAGGAGGGTTTACAGTCATACTATTCCAGAGTTTGCAAAGAACAATTTAAGTGATAAAAATGGCTTCAACAGCTCAGAGTTGCTCTATTTTATTCTCAGTCGCAAATACCTCACTTCAGTTTTTCTCAACGCAGTCAGTGTAGGTCCACCATGTAATGTTCTCGCCTCATAGACGTGTTAACATAATGCAGTCCACTCCCTGGCCAGGGACATGGTGCATGTGCCTACCTAGTCCTGGCTGTCACACTTCTTCATTTCTCTTTGGATTGCCTATATCTGACTGTGGAGAGTGACTCTGAACTATCTGAATTTTTAAAAGTGGTTTTATGGGCCCGCTAGGTTGTAGACCAATGCTGTTAGCAAAACTGCTGCAGAATTGGATGCACAGCAGCGCGTATAGCTCATAACTTGCAATCCTGCTGAAAAGTTCTCTAATCACAACAATTTGACCAATAACATAAGTCAAAGATGTCAAAAGGTATGAGGTTCCTAATATATTATTTTTCATATATTAATACTACAGAGCGGCAGACTTTTCTGTTCAGGTCCTTTTAAAACGTTTAGCTGTGCTGTAATAGTTATTCCTTCTATCCCCTCTTTAAAATAGGAATCTTTCTGAGAAATTGAATCCCTCGGGCTTTATGGGAAACTTTACACCTTTTATTTGAGAAGTCAGAAACCAAACGGCACAATGTTTGTAAGCCAAGGGAAAGAAGTATGTGCTAATCTTACCCCTCTAAATTTCTGCCTTACTGCTGCAACAGATTAAGAGAAAAAAGCACCTAAAATGTGCCTAGAAGTGATCCTTAAAAACAAACAAACAAAGAAACAAGCAAAAAAAGAGTTGATGCATGCTCTCCAGAAATTTAAACAGTTAACATTTCACCTGTTTGGCAATGCCCTTATTGAACTGGCATCATGCCTTCACAGAAAACATTTTCAAAAGTTCCTGAGCAGAAGAATAGCCAGAAGAATTAATAATATTATATATATACATACACATGTATGTGGGTTTTTTTATTCTGGTGATTATGTATAGAAATATTTCAAGGGCTTGTTTGCAGGCATTTTGGGGTTTTTTGGTATGTAAGGAGGATTTATTCTAATATTTTGTGAATTTCTATAACAGTTCCATCCTTTAAAGCAGAATTCTATGTGAATGTAATGAACGTACTTCCTTTTTCATAAAACATAGTTTATGGGTTTTGCTGGGGGAATTGGAGGGGGGGTTTGTTTGATGGCGTATGTTCCCATATAAAGAGACTAAAAAGCAGACCAAAAGTTTAGTTATGTCCCTCTTTATTTAATCGCAGAATGGGAATGATATAACTAATTGCTACGTATTTTCTCTCTGAAACAAATGTAATTAACATTAAAATACAACTTTATCAGAGAAGAGACCGAGCTGATCAAACTGTATGAAAAATAGAATTTATGAGTGTTTGTTACAAATCTGGTGTCCCCTGTTCATCATATAGCTTGGTGAAAATCAGGGTAAACTGTTTGCTAGAGTATGAACGTGTGTTTGAAACAGAGGCAATTATAATATTGCTCTGAATGTAACTTTGTAAATGAAAAATGTTTGAAAATATTTTTTTCTGAGGATCTTTCAAGAGTTCAGTGAGAACTGTTCACACAGTCATTCTCTGATACCTGCAGGTTTAGGACCAAGGTCCAAATGAAAAGATGCTTTCTTTAAATGAATATTGCTAAGCAACAGAGCTTGAATTAAAAAAAAAATATTTTCTTTATGAAAACAACTATATGTATACAAAGGTTACGGCACATGGAGTAAGAAGATTGGAAGATAGCAAACTATTGAGATAGAGGAAATTAACTCCTAGAGGTTCCAGCAATTCTTTGCCTGCCCTCACCAAATATTGGTTATGACAAAATTAATCAAATAAGATTTTAAAAAAAAGTCTACATCTTGTATAACTAGAAAGACAATATTTGCATGACATCCAAACTTCTTATAATGGTAACAATAAGGATGCTAAGAGTTTATGTTACAGGAATGGCTAAAACATAATACAGGAGACATAATTTAATCATTTCAGAAACCCAGACAGATGGATCTCTCCATATAAGATGATATAAGACTTCATACATGTAAGTACAACTACAGAATGAAACAACACAAACATACTGCTTCTGGGTACATACTTACAGGATCTGGATAGAGGTCTCGTACCTGAAGTAATATAACCTCATTCCTGATTACCCCTTTCTTATCTCCACAAAAGTAGTTTGACATTTTCTAATGAAGAAACATAAGTGGGATATTAAATTGCTGTAGCCGTGGTGCTCTACCTGACTGGATTTAATGCATCTTCTCTTGCCCATTATCTTTACAATGTGTTATGGTCCGGAGTACTATATTCTTTGACATAGACACAGAAACCTGTATTTACAGCACTGAAGAGCCATATCCCCCAATTCTGTGCATTTTTTCACAGTTCTTTACACGAAATCTGATTTTCATAGGTGGTGTTGAGTCTATCTTCCAGGGCCTATTCACTGAAAAATTAAATATCATTCCGTTTAGCTCATTACATCATCTGCTAATGGTCTAGTTTCATTGTACATTCATTAACGCTGCTGATTTCATGCAGCATCAGCTTTCCTGTAGATTTTCGTATTGTATGGTTTGTTCCACAGTTATTCCTTTTTTTTTTCTGTATGAAAAACCCATGTAAAAACAATGCATGAGGGAGGAGAGAGGTACGACTTACTAAAAGATTTATACTTGTACACATCCGAGATTTATATTCAACTGAACACTGCCCTTACCATAAGGTACATCTGCATTGCCCTTGATTAAATCACTTGCTGTGCATTGGTAGAATTGGAATGCTTACTATGTCGTTATTAATTTAATTAATGAAAGAGCCAAGCACATTTTTGGATCAAGCCTTAGGGTATTTCTGAGTTTTCAGTGCAAAATAGACCTTTTGTGTGATCTGTGATCATTATTCCTACCCTTTGCCCTCAGTGTAGCCTCCCCCCTCCGTGACCAAGCAATCTTCTTGTGGCAGATGTGAAGAGTTCTCGGAGCACTAATTGTTCCTATGCCCTTATGGGTATTACATTGAATTATACATCAGTCTGTAATTTAAACGTAGCCCACTGATATTTTTCCCTCTTCTAATCTCTATAAACATTTGGTCTGTACCTGGTTGAGTTGTTGTAGCTAAAATTGTTGCTGCTGCTGAGCTAGCATTTGTGTTTGCTTTCACAAAAATGTGTTCTCTACTGAAGCTTCTCATTGAGATTACGTATGGTTTTTTGTGGTTTTCATATCTCTCTGAAAATATTTTGACTTTTTAAAAATTTGGTGGAGGCTTATGTATTTTACCTGTTTTCCCGCATTTTCAAAACACAATTTCTTTTTCCATTCCCTTTCAGAGATGAAAACTGGCTGTTCGTTTATAGTGCTGCTCTTATGGTAGACTAAAAGTTAGTTAAAACTACGCATGTAATTTTTTTCCTATTTAATTATAAACAGAACTTGAGGACTTTTTCAACTGTTTTAGAAATATTTACTACTCCCTGTAAATAAAACTCAGCAATAACTCTTTGACTTTGGAGATTTTAGTCCAAATATTATCTTAGCTCAAGTAATTTTATACACACCATAAATGCAGGTGTCCGTTTTTTTCTTTATTATTAAACTCAGGCGTTCTGACACCTTTCACTTAGTTACAAAAATGCACAGCACATGCACTTTTATCTTTCATGCTGACATGGATTTTTTTCTCTTCAGCTGGCACATCATACTAACATTAGGTCACTAACATCTCTCTATGCTTGGATTTCATGAGTAAATCTATATGCAAAAGGACTCATTTCTACTTCCTTAGAAGACACATGCCCCTGTGGTTCATTCCTAGCAGTCAAGTTTTAGTAGATTTGGGTTACTTCAGCATTTTTAAAAGGCTGTGTCATGTGTTGGTATTTTTATTTGGATACTGCAATCATTTAGGTACTGTGTCTATTAATTTATCTTGAGATTATGATCTCATTTTTCATTATAAGAAAAAAGCCATATATTGATATTTCCTTTCCTCCTGCTTTCCATTTTCCATTTGAGCTAAAATTATTAAGAAGTTCAGACAGAGAATAAAAGCAGGTCAATGACTTAAATGTTCAGGTAGGCTAGATGGTAACTCTTATTAATAATACTGGGAGAAAGATGGGAAAATCACCTTAGAAAATGTTTCCTAGTAAATACCTGTCATTCCCTGCAGCAGACTTGTTAATGAACTGTGCCACAACTGGAATACAAAGTATAAGGTTAACCTATAGCTTTTGCTATTTTTGGCTGCTTAAATCTAAAGAAGATCTGATTAAAATGTAAATTTTTCCCTTCCCAAAATAAGTTTTGCAAAGGAACCATGCAAAGGAAAAACATCTGATTACACCTGTATTTTCCTCTACTTCAAATTTTAAGCACAGCTAACAGATTAAGCAGTTGCAGAATTCTACCTGGCTCAGTGGTTTGTTTGTGCATAACAGAACAGACGAGCTTATACTAAAGGGGGAAGGTTTTGGTAAGATGTAAAATGCACTGGGATGGGACTTGTAAAACATTGCTGGATTTCAGTCCGAAATTCATAAGAAGGATTGTACTGAAGAAAGCAGATCTCCGTACTCCCTGCTGGCCTGAGCGTTGCCTCACCCCTCATCAGAGCTCCAAAACAAACAGCCAGACCCAGCTCTCCACTGGGTCTTCTGACAATAATTTCATGCAAAGAAATGTAATCTTAATAAAGACCCTTCTTAAGTTTTTTTACCATGATATCTGTCTGTGGAATGTGCTATTGCCTTTTAACTTTGTAGTGACAAATATGAAAATTTGTTTGTACTTTTGTTACAAGAACAGAAATTATGAATATTTGTAAGAGATTGGGTCTACAGGGCATGAATTACCAATAGGTTAAATTGTACGTAAATGTATTTTGGGGTTTTTTAATTATTTCTCGTTTAAAATAATCAATTTAAAATAATTACATTCATTGCTTTCACTCCCTTAGTTTTGATACTTATGCCATGCACTTGCTTTATTATATAAAGCATTTCTAGATACTCATGGTTTTAATGTTATTAGAGTAGTTGCTTGGAGATCACTCTTGATATTAAGCATAACTCTATTAAAATTTAATAAGATTCTAATTCTAAACATCTCAGGAACAAAACCCTTTCACAAGTCTCTTTATGGGCAAAATTTTGCACGCTGCATGCTTTCCCTGAACACTGGCTACAGCCAGGAAATTTTTCTCTCCTGATACGTAATAAACTAACTTGCATCTTCTTTTAAAAGAAGAGAGTATAGAGGTCCTGCAGAGTGCTGATTACTCTATCATAAATACTGCTATCCTTTACAGCAGAACTTAGAGTATGTGTAAAGGAATTCAGATTTTTTTTAGGAGAAATATTAAAATGATATTTATCTATAACAAAGGAATTTTGAATGTACACACTATTTTGGCTTTATATGCCCATCCCGTGTATGGCATATGGCTGTACTTTGTGCGTTGATTCTTCAGTAGTGGAAATGGAAAATTTTGCACAATACAGGCAAATGTGTCAACACACCCAAGTGATGAAGAGTACAAGGTAATTGCTGTGACATTTTCACACTACAGAGAATCAGTTAAGACAAAGTAAAAGAGTTGACTTAAAATCAGAAGTATCTTTTTTTATGTTGGTTGTTGATGTCCGTTGAAGAAGAACATAAACTTTGAATACAAGATAATGAAAATGGATGAGGGTGTGTGTTGCAAAAAGTAAACGCATCATCACCTGTGGTGTTCAAGACTTTTATAGATCTCAAATAAAAATATCAATTACAACAACATCAAAAGAGAACTTTTGACCTTTGATATTTAACAACATGAATCTGGTAAACATATTTTCAGAAAGCTTGAAAAACATACCTTTATTCCGAAAGTAGAATAAAATTATCTTCCTGCCTTCTTGTTTAGTGGAAATAATATTAACAGTTCAAACAAAAATGTCTTTTCAAGGATGATTTGTGAACTAGTGTACAGTAGTTGTTCAAGTCCTTACTGGTCTAGACAAAGAAATGCCCATGGAATTAAGAGGTTGATCCTTTTGAACCTGATAAATTACTGTTCACATTTTAAAAGTGTCAGCTTGCATTTTTTTCACGTGCAAAATATAACTTTGAAAAGGCAGACTAGCCTAAGTTGAAAGTATAGGCTGAAAGCAAATCATTACCTTTCCATAAAATTAACAAGATTTTCCTGCTCTCCCAGTAATAGCCTTATCCTTCAGGGATGACATTTAAGAGCCACGAAGCCCCTATTTATGTTTTTGTATTCAAAATCTTATTTCAGCTCTCTTTAGTTCCATGAAGGCATAGAGAATTCACAGAAATGAAAACTGGTGCAGCCAAACCTCGATTAGCTGCTTTTTTTTTCTTTTTTCTTTTTTCTTTTATTTCCTTCCTGGAGGATAGTCTTGTAAGGAAACCTAGTAGATTGTTCTGAGATGCTTCATTCTTCCAGGAAAAAAATGCTAAAGGGTATCTGATACTAATACTTTAGCATCACAAATTCCAGCCATTTTAAAGCTTCTCTGACAGATTTAGCTTCTGGGATCATATAAAATTACATTAGAATTTTACGCTACATAACAAGTTTCTATGGTGAATAAAGAGGTGAACTAAAAGACATGATCCTACTTGCTCTAAAAAAGACAAAAAAAATCAGTCTTTCTCATAAATCCACTATTCAAATCTATTCTTTTTCAGTGCTTGGCTTAAAATTTTTACATGACTGATATATACAATGTTATTTTATTTTTTTTCCTTGGCTTCTCACTGCTTAACTTGATATAAAGGGAGGTATTCACGACACAGAGTGGTTAACTGTTAAATTGAGGCGTGAGGTATATAACTCTGTATTCAAGACTACAATAATGTCAGGAATCGCATCCTGTTTGAAGATGAATTCAAAAGTGACAGTTTGATGTATTGCAAGTTGCACTACTATAATTGCATTGCTGAGATGGAAAAGACATCTTAGTTGACCTGGAAATGAGTGGTATACTGAGTGGCAGTGGAAGTCTCATAGCAGTCTCTGTGGCGGTATAGCTTCCACCTGCATTCTGACGGTCTTTGAGATGTTGGCTAAAAGCTTTATTTCCTTTTAATAGGATAAGATGGGGAAAGGATAGAGAGTAGAGACTGGATGTCTTCCTGAACTTACTAGTCACAAAATGAGTACTTTCTCAAGAAGGACAGAAGAAGGTCTGGAGAAGTGGATCATGTGGAAAGAGCACAACAGAAAGGCTGAAAAAAACCCCAAATTAAGAGGAGATAGAAAGAAAGCAAAATGGCTATCTGATCAAAAGGAGTGAAAGCCAATTATATGGAAAATATCATGTCATCAGTCTTAGGGAGGAGAAGATCCAATAACAAGGTATTCAGCTAGAGATATTAGTAAGTTTCAGACAGGACGAAGGAGAACAAGGAAGGGATGCAATTCAGATTCTGCATTACAAGATCTGTAGGCATCTACTAAACATAGCCAAGGCAATACATTTCAAGATTCTTTATTAATAACAACTAATAATCTAAAGAGGATATAGAAGACAGAAAGATGCAGGAGTGTTTAGGTGTAGCACAGAAGCTGAGATGGAACCTTGATTGGATCACGGGAGAATATACAGGTCACTCTTTATGCTGGGGTAAATTAAATTACAAGAACAATATGCATATGCCCAGTGATTGCACATATTCAAAAAGTGACAACTTAAGTGATATTCGGTCATATTTTTCCAAGTCCTGCCAATGTTGGTTAGCGAGTGTCAAGCTTAAGGATTAGTATTGTAAGGAATATATGACTACTGGGACCACTGCTGGAACAAAGGAAGCTTTTTTGATGGATTGATTCTGCCTGAGATATTAGTCATTTAGGATTGAAGCTGGCATGAAAGAACTCCTTTTACTAAACAATATAGAGAATGGGATGAGACAAATTAATGATTTCCGCTTTTGGCTATAATGATCAAGATAAGGGAAATAACGGTACACTGAGGATCTCAAGAAAGAAAATAGAATGTGCAAGACCTGTTACAGTAAGGTGGATACCAAAGACATAATGAAAAAACATTGCAATGGAGATTAAAAAAATAAGAACTTATATATACATATATTTATTAAAAAGTAAAATTTGTGGTGTCCTGTTGCATGGTAGTGATATAAAATATTCTAGAAGGGTAACACAGAATCAGAACAGCTTAGATTGGAAGAAACCTCAAAAAATCATGTGGTCTAACCTTTCATGGTAAAGGGAGGCTAGATAAGATTATCCAGCACCCTGTCCAATCATACCTTGAAAACCTCCAGTGATGGGGACTCCATGACATCTCTGGGGAGGTCATTTCAGTGATTAATTTTTCTTGCTGTAAAAAAAATTCATTATTATATCAAGACGACACCTCTCCCAGTGCAACTAGTGTCTGTTGCCCCTTGTCCTTTCCACGTGGCTCCTTGTGAAGACAGAGCCTCTGTCCTCTTTGTAGCTGCAAAGTACTGGAATACTGTGATGAAGTCCTCCTGAGCCTTCTCTTAACATGGACAGTTTAAGATCTGTTTGAGCTTAAGTCACTTCAGAGGTGAATAATGAAAGGTTCTATGATGATATTGGTAGGGACTGCAGGAGTTTTTGTGGAACACAGTGTTTATGTGTAGCTGAAAGTTTCTCTATCAAATAGCTACTGGTAGCAATTGTCAATGTGAATGGAAGGCAGCAGTGTCAGGTTTGTACAAAAATCTCACAGCTTCATTGCTCAAATTAACAAGAATAGACTGCTGGTTACAGGAAACTGAAGTGTTTAGCATTAAAAATGAAAGATTGAAAGGAAATATTTTTAATTATTCATGAGACTGTCTGACTGAAAAGTAGCAAATATAGCACCTACATGTGGTGGAGGGTGTGGGAAAGAAGATGACATGGAAGATCATAGTTTTAACAGTCAGATCCTGCATGCAGTGCTACTGAACAAATATTGAAGATTTTAACATTGAAGTAAAAACAAAGTAAAAAAATGCTATAATGTATGTTTATCAATGATAGTTCATACTAGAGATAGTAATCTTTGGCTTTGAGAGAACAATTAATTTGTCAAGACAATGAGAGACTTCTCTATCTCTTTTAATAACCACTTAGTAAAGTTTTTGATTCAGTACCACCAGAAGATGACTAGTTCAAAGGGGCAAAATGGGATTAATGCAGTAACTGTAGGGGAGAAAAGCAAGTAAGTAAAGATGAGACAACGGGCTGTGTTGAAAAGACAATTATTGGGCTGTTAAGGTCTATCTTTCACTGAGAATCCTGGCACAGAAAGAAAGACTGAGGGTAAATCTGAGGATTGCATGAAGCGACATGGCCATTGTGTAGATGAATTCCAAGATGTCAGACAGAAAATCACAGATGATCCTGAGATTTGGCAAAATATAAGTGAGACATAATTTTAACAAGCTAAACACTTAGGGGCTAATCTGAATTTACTCCATATGCTTCAGTTCATCAGTTGAAGTGTATATATGTGTGTATTATATATATGTATACATGTACACACAAATACACGAATTACCGTATTTATGCAGCTATGAATGGCCTGAAAAACATTAAGAACAGTTGCAGATGTGTAACTGATCACACAATAAAGAGCAGGTTGTCTGTGGCCCATTGAAGGACTAGTGAGGATATATACATGACAGATGTAATATCATGGAGGGCGGATGAGCAGATCAGGACGTGGCCCAATATAGCGCGCAAAGATCTAAACATTTGGCATCTGACCTTGAAAACATGCTTAGTGCTTGGCTAATCTAAATACCTATTAAAATGCAGGATAGATGCATGACAGAAGACTGTATCAAACAGAAAAACATATGGATACAAAGGATAGTCATCACTTGCAATCCCTGTTTGCCAGCTGCTAAAACCTCCCATGTGCTGTTTAATCACTGCTAAACAATGTTGTGCTCGGTACTTGCCAGACTGTGGGATAAAGGAGCCTGAGTGACAGCTTTGGTATTTGACCAAGCTTTGTGGCTGGACAAGGTTAAATGAGTGTCATCTCTGGACTGATGTTAGAAATAGCTTCTAAGCAGTCAATCACGGTCACTGAAGAAGGAGTCTCTTCAGTGCCAGTACTGGCCAGTGAGCCAAAATGGCCAGTTGCCAGCAGACGACAGATCCTGAAAGAAGCCACCGGCAAATATACCTGCTTTTACTAGTGATGGAGAAGTATTCACATAATTTTTTAGTAACATTTGTTATTTAAACTTCTCTTCTATCCAGTTCCAAGACATTCTAGTGCAAGAGGGAATTTCAGCTGATTTTAGTACAGAGATGGGGTAATAGGAGAACCAGAGAGCGAGTTGTCTTCTCGGAGAGTAAACAGAGAGGCTGCTTTATCTGATCGAGCAAAATTAAAGTTTGAAGGTGAAGACTGAATGTCCCAAGGGCTACACACCAGCTATGGAGAAGACTCTTTAAAATTCCAAGGAGAAAAATTCAAAACAAGTAAAAGTAGATGTAGCTGTTGGGAAAAAAAAACAAAAAACTTTGGTTGGAAATTAGGGCGGAAAAAAAGGTTTCCTCCTTCTAGAGCAGTGACCTTCCAGAACAGTTTTAAGCAAGAGTGCAGTGGAGACAAGCCCCTTAACAAGCTTTGAGGCAGGTTTTAATAAACACAAGAATAAGATTATGTGTTACAATGATGGCAAGATAACGCAGAAAGTTTCTTTTACTGTTGTGCTCTGTGTTTCTGACCATTTTATACTCTTTTTCTTATAACCTTATTCTTTACAAGTTAATAATTTACTTGATTCATACCATGCCCAAAATATTTACCTTTTGTTTAAAATATAAACCAAATCCTAGTCCTTCTGCCTTTATTTCTCCGACACACCTGTTGTCTCTTTCCAGCTGGTACAAATCAAAATCCACCATTCAGTGAAGTCACTGGTAAAAGAAAAGAGGCAGCAAATAAACATGGAGCAAGCTCAAGGAAATCTTTAGCTTTGGATATATTAATACATGGAAAACCTGGAGTTACTAACACACTCTTCTGTACTCTGCCGTAAGACCTGAGGATAACAGAAAGCAAGCAGCTTAGTGAAAATTTTCCCTTAAGACTATGTAGCAAAAACATTGAAGGCTATATACAAAACTACTATGATTATTGTGATGTTGCCAGATGAGTTTTCCCATGCTATATTTATTGCAGCCTTTCACTGCATATGGGGACGACTAAGGCACATTTATTGGTGTATCTCTGCAAAAAGTTCCCTATCGTATTGCTTACCTACTGGAAACGCCTAGTGACAACACGTGATGATATTAAGATTAACAACCTCCAGATTAATACCAGAGAGCACATTTGCAATCAAATGGTCTATATCAATGAGGCATGTGGAGAACATTTTGTACATGAGTTCAGCAGTTCATGGAGTGGTGCCATTACTGACATAAAACCACCCGTTATTCACCTCATGAGCTCTGTTGTAGTGTTTCAGAAAGCTTAATCTTATATAAAAAGGTATTTCTCATGTCTTAAAATAGAAGCCTGTAATATGGTTTAGAATTTGCACATTGGCAGCCAACCTTGACCACCCCGTGAAACATAGTGCAGTACAACGTGATCTCCACTCCATGACTGCAGGCAAGCTACAGAAAAAGGTCAGTGGACATTTTGCCCATTATTCAGATGAAGACGCAGATGTAGAAATGAACAACTGCTGTGTTGCTTTGGAAAATGAAAATGACCATTAACACAGTACAATACAGCCGAGGCTTTGCTACTTCTGCCATTTCCGACTTTATCTTTGGAGACAAGTATTTCTTACTGTCTTTAGGCACAATTTGTGAAACATGTTGCTTTGAAAAGCAATCTAATTAATTGTTTTTCATAAACCAAGAATGCTCTAATTTTTTTTTAAATATGCACTATTTCTATTTTAATTTATTTTCATAAGCAAGATTTTGAAACAATGATTGCTTTTTCATTATTAACTGAATAATCAGTTCAGCTTTAACCTTATACTGCTCTCCTGGAACAATAAGAAAATGTTTTGAAGTCATGATGGTACACAGTTTGGTAATATTTTGTAGAAGACTGTGGCAGATTAAAGGATAACAATTATTTAACAACAAGAAATAACTTTAACTGTGAAGAGTGTTCAGTCTGTTGTAGCTGCATTCAGTTTTACAAAACCTGCGGCTTCCATGCCAGCTCTGTGCCTGCAGATCTTCTCAAGGATCTCCAATGAAACCCTATCCCTGAAATCCCTGCCATGAGCTCCCCGAATCCCAGGGGTTTAGTCGTGTGGGTACGAAGGACCTGGGGTCCAGCCCTGATGTGTTTTAGCTGTGTTGCCTTGGCTCAGATTGCAGAGAAAGAGCCATGCGACAGTCTGTAGAGACAGAAAAAGGTAAAAGTTACCAAAGTAGGATTGCTGAGACAGAATCATTAGTAAATCAAGAGGAAAAACAACAGCAAGGAACAGTATAAAGCCCAAAAGGCAAACAGGGAAGCTAACTAATTTTCCTGGGGGTCATTGGGTTAATCACTCAGTACCATTTGTGGATGGGAGACAGCTGCTCAGCAACCAGCATCCAGGACCAGTCCCACGTAGCTACAGAGGCTAACTCTTCTGCCCTGGAGGCCACCTTTCTGGCACCTGTATGCTGTGCTCCATGGTCTTGGTGTGCTGGATCAGGGTAGGTGAGCAAGACAATGCTCGGCCAAACAGCTCCCTAGAACTCTTTTATACTTTAAAGTTGTGTATACCCCTCTTGCAGAGTCTCTGTGTACCTGGATAAAGATGCCTGGACAGAAATTCCCAAACGAGGGGCTGTAACATCAGGACCAACTTCATCACATCGTCAGGATGTGCTTCATCACGGAGACTTGGTGGCCACAGCTCATAAGGCTCAACGCCTCAGAGCACGTAGCTTTCTGTCTGTCAGGCAAGATCTTAGTCTAAGAAAAATGATAGACTTTTATCTGACTGAAGTGCAGACCCAAAGGGCAGTAGGTACTTTTATATTCATCACCCAGTCGGTGCCACTGTACAATTTTTCTGTTAACCACCCACGCTCTGAGGACTTTTCTGCCCAAGCTCAGCTATAAGAGCCCTGGAAACCTTATGTTTCAAATGTCATGAACAATGGCTTTTAGCAGTGAGCAAGTAGAACTATTTCTCATCTAGAAGTAGAGGATGACTATAGAAAAATGTGATTTAGGTTAGCACATTGGCAAAAAATGCTGGGACTGTCTACAGAAGCTTTAAAAGAAGCAAAAAGAAAGATGTATATACAGTTCTTCAAGCAATGACAGTTGAGCTCTGGATATATTTCTGAACGATAAAGAAATGGGAAGTGGTAAAGAAATGATTTTAGCAGGATGAACTGGCAACTGAAAGTTGGCATTACACTGAAGGCCTGGGACCCTGGACTAAAATGTGGCTGAAACTTTGCCTTGTTTATTACAGACAAACTGCTGTAGCCTGCTCTAAAGCAGTACAGAGATGACATAGTTTAATGTATAATGCACTTCGGTGAATTGATGTTGACCTTACACTTGGCATTTGGCTTTAGCATTCTATTTCTTTCCCTTGTTTCATTAATGATGAAGCTTCTCTCCCTTTGTAATTATCAATGGTAATTGCACAACCAGAAGAATATTTTTTTTTTTATTTGGGCACTGAGTGGGGGTGGAGGATTTATTTTTTGCCTATTTGATTCACGTAATTATAACATATATATATCTGCCTCATTAACACAACAGACGATCTACTTCATTGTCACATTTGAAAATGTCAATTTACAATTCAGTCTTTAGATCCTTCTAGTAAAACGATTTATCTTTATGAACAGATATAATTAATCTGAAGTGTCATAGTAAGTAATACCCTCTTCCACTGGTGTGTCTTCTCCTTGGTGGCATGATATATTCTCTGCTGCCTTGTTTACCAGTGTAATAGAGATCCTCTTAAAGAAAAAGAATAAAAATACATACCAGTAAACACTGTTAGCTTATTTTTTGGAAAGGACCTTTGTCTATTCTTTCTGATGCATCCAAAGACAAACTTGTCCCATTTAAAAATTGTAATGACACATATATCACGTTGTGCCAACCCAAATTTGGAAAGTGCAGACAGTAACAGAACGTTGTTGAAAGTGTCATCATCCAGGCAAAATAGTTTTTGGTTTGAAAATAATGTTCCATGATTTTCGATACTCAGTTATGTGCTCAAAAAGACGTTTGTTTATTCCTTAACTTTCATACAGACCAAATAAAGAGAGTATTGGAGCTCTTTATCTCCAGTGCATCAGTGTTAAAAAATTATTGGTCAATGGGGAATAATAAGTAATTTTGTGATAGAAAGTGTCACTTAGAAACCAAATATGGATTTTTCAGGGTAATATGACTGAGACAAAGTGATGACATGATGTAAAATACTTGTGATTGTAGCTGCTGACTACAAATACTTCTAAAAAATTCTGGATTCTGGCATACAACCAGGTTAATGTTTAGGATTTAGCTATAGCACAACTTCTTGTGTCCTGCTTGAGATGCTACGTCTCATCCGTAGCCACACTTTGTGCCACTGACATACCATAGTCCATAAGGAAGAAATGACATGGGAGAGCTGTTCCCAGCCAGGAACTTGTCCTTGCCATTGGGGAAAAGCACACGCAAATGGATTGACTGCCAGGAGAGAGCCATTCCTGCCTCCTCCTTTCCCTTTCAAGAGCCCTGAAAAGGATTTTAGTGTTTTCATGATGGTTTTCCTATGGAGTGCCAGAGTAGCATTCTCAAGAGTCAGAGCTAATTTGTACTTCTCTACGGTGTACTGATCTTGTCTCTTCCCCATAGCAAGCATTTTCCCTTTGCAGAAAAGAATACATTTTTTTCTTAATATAGTTGTGCTCAAGGACCAGAGCATCATATCTTTGGGATCACAAGTCAAACATTTTTTTTTCTACTTCATTGTCCTGTGGTATATTAGCTACCACAATGCTAAATATATATATTTTTTCCTGGTATATTGTTTTGCTGAGTTAAACATTTTAATTCAGAATTATAGATACAACAAAAATGCATGAAAATATAAAAAATACATTAGTGGTTTCCTTAGTCTTTTGCATACGTTATTGATTTTAAAGTATTTTGCCTTATTTATAAGTCCTCTGGCAATATTGGGCCCTAGTTCTTCAATTTTTCTTTTCTTCTTTTTTCTATCAGTATAATTTTAGGTCAGAATATCCCGATTCATTATTTTGTCCTAAATATAATTTAAAGACTGTGGGTGTCTGTGCTTTTAGTGTGTGCTTTTACAATGAAATTAAATTCCTATTTACATTTGGAAAGCTGCTTGTGGATTTGGCTTTTTAAAGGAGAATTTGAAAGATCTGTTTTTCTGTGTTGCTTTTACTTGCTTGGGATGCAAAATTCCCTGGGACTCTGAGAACAGCACTTTATAAATGAAATTTACTATTATTGCGGTTTTCTCCGCAGTAAAAGCTATTGTTAGTGACAAGTGAGTTGCAGCCTTACAGCTCCCTGTCCACTATTATAACGTTCCAAACATCTCCTTTTGGGCTCAAACATCTTATGCTTAGCTTAAGCTGAAAATTTTTGGTTGACTGGTTGACTGAAGTTGGTTCAGCTTTTTTTGAGTTACCAAAACATGTTTTACAACAAGAATCTGTATGTAAACCAACCAGCATCTATTTAAAAAACCAGGATGTATTTTAAAACGCTCCTTTTCCTTAGAACACAAATAACTTGAAGAAGTTGAAATATGAAGGTCAGACGTTTAGCTGCTATAAATATTGTTGTTTCAGTCATTTGAATGAAGCTTTGCCTGTTCATAAATGTTAGTCCTCAAATGTCTGTCTCCTACCTGCTATGTCTCAATGAGGAATTATCGTTCATAATGGGCTGATCTTAAGTGGTGAGTGGGAGTCAGTGTGTATGTGTGATTGTGAGTGCTAGAAGTTACTTGGAAACGTAAATCCTAGATAAGGTTAAACTTTTGAGAATTTTGCTAAAAGTGTAATTACAGTTGAAGCATATGTGTTTTGTTGTCATTTCATTATTACTCAACATTAGAGGGCAAGAAATTCAAAGGTTTCATTGGAATATAAATTCTACACAAAACCATTTAGTACATTACCACATAACCTTTAAGATTATGGATTACTTCTTAATGAAGTGGCATTATTTGTTACGGCTGGGATTATCTGGCAGACTGACTGTTAACTTTGTGAATCTTATATGATTTACTGTGTTCCAATTTTATACTGCTGTAGGCTGCCCAAATAGCTAAAAGGAGTTAATGAAAACTGTGCTAAGAAAACTGAAAGACAGGGTAGGTAAGCAGCTGACACAAGACAGCCTTAGGTGCCCTATTTCATACAGCTTAAGAACAGTTGGAACAAATTTTTCAGGAGAAATTGGTTAACTGCCTATATTCAGCGTAGAAGCCTTGGTGTAATATAGGAAATTTGATAAAATATTTTTTTAAAAATAGTCCAGTTGACCTAAAATTACTCAATAGTTTATTCTGGGGAAAAAAAAAAAAAAAAGTAGGAAAGAATAGATTAATAAAACTGGGAAGAAGGTGATACAGATTCTGTTTCTTTCTCTTCCTACCTAGTGCTTAGGGCATTCATCTTGGTTGATGGAGGCACAAAATCAATTTTCTCCCCTGCTTGAAAGGGATTAATCCCATATTGTAACGAGGACGCCTTCCCACAATACTGTGATGTATTTTGGGCTGGGTTACGGTCAGTATCTCCTCTTGGCTGTGGCCCTGTAAGTACTGGATGTGTATCAAGAAGACTGGCTCTAGAAACTAATGGTTTTAAGGGGTTTCAGTCATTCCCTGAGGTTTGACAGACTTTGTCTTCTGAGCCCAGTGGCCTGCATTAACCACAGATACTGAGCAAATGCTACTTTTTGAATATCTTCCAGACTGCTGATTTGTTCCAGGATGTGAAATTCTTATTCAGAACAAGAATTTCAATATGCCCCAAAATCAAGGTATTCTGCTGTTGTCATTCTCAATCATGGAATAGATTAGTAGAAAAGCATCACCAGGTGAAACTGAAACGAGCTTACCCCAGAGTATTTTATTACATGGTACTGGGCACACTCTGGAGTTAGATGAAATCTGATGAGTCAGACAACAGCTTTGAATTTGGGTCAGGCACCATGGGGGGTAAGCATAAGGGGATATACAAATCACAGGGTCTGGAGTACGTGAGAGAAGGGTTGTCATCAGCATCACCTCATATATCCTTCAGGTTTGTGAATGGCATTTAATCAGGCTCTTTTTCTAATTGACTTTTTTCAGTAGATTTTTTCAAAATAGAAATAAAATTATTGTGTTTCATGTCACAAAAGTACTTAACTCCATCTACAGTTGCTATCTTTTGCTTCTCATTTCTGCATTTGTATATATATAAATATATCTTGTTTTGTGTGCATGCAGGATATGTGTATATATGCATATATATGTACATAAACATCTGTATGTATAAGCTCAAATAATTTTTTTCTCTTTATTAGGACCAAGATAGATGGCATTTGCTTTTCCTGTTTGCTGTGTTTTGCTGTGCCAGATTCCTTTAAGTAAGGAATGCTTGAACAAGGTGAAAGTCTCTGAAATGAAAAGGATTTTTCATGTTGCTATTTACTTGTCCCGTTCCCCGCCCTGGCACGCAGCTTCCCTGGCGTGGGATGGGTCTCAAAGGGGAGACTGGGCACCCAAAAAAATGGGAAAGCCATGAGAGGTGTAAAGGGTGACACAAGGGCAACTCCAGGACACCATGGGGGCAAAAATGTCATGTTCCAGGAAGCAGACAATACAATACGGAGTCGCGTGTGGATTGTGTGGCCATAGCACTGGAAGTCCCCAAAGGGCTGCCAGGGTAAGGGAAAACCTGGAAGAAGGGGGCTGCCCTTCAGGGAGCATGTTTGTGATGCCTTTCATTCTGCCTCACTCAGCTCCTCACAAGGTTTTCCATTTTAAAAGATGGTTTTAACACCATCTTCAGTTTTTGCTCAAGTAAAACCAGGATTCTGAGCTTAAAAATCCCGGTTGCTTTTTGGAGGTGGCAGGCAACCTGAGCAGATCCAGTCCAAGCAGTGGCAAGCGAGTGTGTCATCATAAGGGCAAAACAGAAAGTACTTATCATCTGCCGCATCCCAGTTTTATTAGTCTCAAGGTTATATGAAAAGAGGCCCAGAGAAGAGCAAAGTCTATAAGGAATGTGGGATGGGTCTGTTAGAGTGGGAGCTGGCTGGGCTGATAGCAGCATAAAAAGGTCTAAAGAATAGAGGTGTGTCAGCAATCAGCCCTCTTTATTCTAAATGCTTTGTACCTTTGAGGAATGAACAGAACGTGCTGTATTTGGGAAAAGCTCCATTAGTTGCTTCAAGCAATTTTTGCCACAGGCTCCCAGAAGGAAGCCCTTGAAGGGAAACCTTAAACCTCCTATATTAATTCCAATTGGTACCCAAAGGTGACTCAGGCCTTGGTAGGAGTGATATTACTGTACCATCTACAGCACTACTCTGCTGAAGGTCACACACCTGAGTGGATGCACTCAATGAGACCCTGCAAAGAAGGGGTCCTGAAAGGTTTCTCTTAGCTTGGTAACCATGACAATATCTTTCCCAAATATTTTCTGCTAATGAAGAGTCCAAAATGTCATATCTGTTTGTTTGGTATGTTTTCCAGCATATTCTATGGATATCACCAGTACTTTCAGAAATGGAGAAACTGAGGAGGAGCCTGGTCTTGGTCAGAAATCCAGGTGCTTGTACACTGAGAGGTGGCCAAGGGGGGCAGAAAGGCAGGGCTGCATGGTGGGAAAGAGGGGAGGGGTAGTCTTAACTCCTCACCTAAACAAAATCACAAAAGAGAGATCACAAGCAGCTAGACTGAACATGAACAGATCTCACAGACCTACAGAGACGTGTAAACTTGCGGGAAGAAGGTTTTCTTGAATTATTACTTTAAATAGCAATCAGCGGTGTATTCGGAACCTGTGAGCAAAGTCAGTCCCCAAGGGCTGGTTAGTGTCTGTCTAACACAGCATCCGAAGTGTTGTAATTACAAACCGGGAAGCTTGTTCCTCCTAAGGGATAACGGGGAAGAGTAGATGCCAGTTGCATGTGGAAACAAGTCTGAGCCAGCAATGTGGCCAAGAAGGCCAATGGTATCCTGTGGTGTGTTAAAAAGAGCATGGCCAGCAGGTAGAGGGAGGTCATCCTCCCCCTCTACTCTGCCCTGGTGAGGCCACATCTGGAGTCCTGTGTCCAGTTCTGGGCTCCCCAGTTCAAGAAGGACAGGGAGCTACCGGTGAGAATCCAGCAGAGGGCTACAAAGATGATCAAGGGAATGGAGAACCTCTCTTGTGAGGAAAGGCTGAGAGAACTGGGTCTGTTTAGCCTGGAGAAGAGAAGACTGAGAGGGGATCTCATGAGTGCTTGTCAATATCTAAAGGGCGGGTGTCAAGAGGATGGGGCCAGACTCTTCTCAGTGGTGCCCAGCGACAAGACAAGAGGCAATGGGCACAAACAGGAACACAGGAATTCCATCTCAACATGAGGAAAAACCTCTTCACTTTGAGGCTGACAGAGCACTGAAACAGGCTGCCCAGAGAGGCTGTGGAGCCTCCTTCTCTGCAGATCCTCAAAACCCACCCGGATATGATTCTGTGCAATCTGCTCTGGGTGAACATGCTTTCGCAGGGGGGATGGACTAGATGATCTCCGAAGGTCCCTTCCGAACGCCCACCATTCTGTGATTCTGCGTGAAAAGTCAACAGTGACCTTAGGAGATGGGTAATTGCATCCTGACCCTTCTCCTCAGGAGGAAAGGCTGGCGAAAGCCTCCCAGCACCCTTCAGGTCGTGCTTCGATTGCAGGGACTCCCTGACAGCCTCTTCCTTCCCCCCCGGGAGATGCTGTCTCAGCAAGGCTGAGGCTCATATCCCTGTAGCTGCACAGGATGAGCAAGGAGCCAGAGCCACACAGCACCGTGCGGTGTGCCATGGAAAGCCTTCTCCAGTCGTGTGCCACAGGAGGCAACCTCAGCACAACACCCAGGCATCACACTGGGGTTTCCAAAATGCTGCCTGCAGCTGTGGATGCGGTAGTGGCTGACTTGGAGGGGAAGGTGTGTCATCTTTTAATCACCGAAATTTGAATTAAAATCCAGTAAAATGTCAGTCCTCGCAAACATTCCTCCCTGATACATGCTGCCACCTGTTTTAACAGCTGCAGGAAAAACCCAGTCCTTTTCCACGCTTATCCACAAATATCTCTTGTATCCACCTTCTATAGCTGTTTTAAGCTAATTCTGTGGTAGTGCTCATGTACAAATATATATCTATATTTATATAAGAGTATATAATTCAGAAGGCTAACCTTCCTTTAAAAATATTATCAGACACAGAAGGGAAATACCACATCAGCTGATGCAATTACATTACATAACTCTATATTCAAATAAAGCTTCTAAGAATTTTGGTGGATAAAAAAAATGCACAGTAAAAGGAAAATCCAACTGCTAATGGTACAATGGGCTGGATGATGGGTAGCAAATAGGGTTCTTAATGGGGGTGGGGGGCAGTAAGAAATAAGCAACATTTCCACAATATTTAAGAGAGGAGTGGATGACATTCCTTTCACTTGGTATGTGTTTTTCCATTTGAACAGCTGCTGTTGTCATTTGGCAAAATATCCCATCATAAGGTCAATTCTAAAACATCAGGATTACTCCTCTTGATTTATGATTTTATTGTTTTCTGCATAAATAAAGCTATGGCCTCTGCCTTGCAGTTAATGTGCCACTAGCTTAATTAATTTTGAAAGCGGAAGAGGGTGCAGGAGAGAGCTGATATTAATGAGCTGTACTAACGACATTAGGGACTGACTGAAACTAGTTATTAAAAATAAGAGTAGAGCTTTGGAATAACTGCATTAAGTAAATCCAGACTAAACCCAGAATTTTATGATATATGCCTATCTGCATACAGCTACTGTACCCCAGGAAAATTTCTGATGCAAACCTGAGCTCTGTGTTTAGTTCCATACTTTAAAAAGCTAATAAAAGTAAAACTCCTGCCTCCTCCATTTTGAAAGGTAACATTTCACTTATAGCTGAGAGAGGCCTTGCAGTTAAAATTTTGCAGTTTGATGGATCTAAACTTCAGGGATTACTTCATCTGTGGATAATTCTATTTTCTCCTCTATTTTTATACGACTAGTACCCACATGTCCCAGTGAGATGGCCATTGTGCTAGGTACCATACATTCATATATTCAAAGCGTGTAGGTTTTTCTATCATCAACAGCAAAATGTTGTGGAGAAGATGAGAAGAAAATAATGTACCAACAGCAAAGATACGCATGAAACTCAAGAACAGCTAATGGCATGGAAAAAAACCAACCAACCAACAACGAACTGATAATTTGCAGTATTCTAACTCACCTTGAAGGGAAGCTGCCCTGACATCTTCAAAATAAGAAAACTGGGGAGCCTGGAACTACTAGACATCTAAACTGGTGTCCAAATCTATTGTGGTCATGTCATGTATTTATTTTATTTATTTCAGTTTTAATATCCTGTGAGTTGGAAAAATAGTCTATTACCTCATTAACTTCCATTTTGAGCTGCTGCTGTTTGGCATGAATTTATTTCTTGCATTTCCTTGTGACTTTCTTCAGTATTCTGGCCTATTTGGGATCAAAAGGTATTTTTTTAAACTTTGGTTATAAAGATTTAGCTTTAATCCAGAATGGTAGTCCTCTTCTTCCTATTCATTACACTCAGATAGATATGTGGTTACTTTGGTCATATTTCTTCCAACCCTGTTTAACAAGCTCCAGAAAATATTTGTTCAACCTGAGCATGAACAGGCTTTCAAGAATTTACAGAGAATCTGGGAAGGGGACCAACTTCATCATCACCCTGAACACAGTAGAAAAAGACAGATCAACATAATTAGATTTTTTTTCACTGCTGTGACTCCAGAATATTTGCCGTGTACACAAGGGCAGTGTTTGGCCAAGTCTTTCTACCTAATGGGTGCAGCTGAAGTCATAGTACAGCACTAATAGCTGCAAAAAGTGTCCCTTTTACTCTTTGACAGGAAATAATTTTCATAGGCATCGGGGAATAAGGTTGTGTAGTGAGAAAGGAAGATGCAGATGCTAAAGAATGCGTTTTGCATAGGTGAAATTGTTTATCATTTCAACTTGTTTTACAGCAAAAGGAAAGAGAGCCAAGTTCCAGGGGGGAGGCGAGGATACCCAACTGCCTAGTCCTCACACTGGAAAGGAAATTGTAATCTTACTCGGAAGGGTGAATAAGTCTCAGTGAACCTGAATGAATCAAAGTTTATTTAGACAGTGTCAATGTAGAAACTCCTTTCTCTAACACTACATGTATAGTGTTTAGGTAGTTGCAGCATGTATTATTAGGTATTGTAAAGTTAGATTGCATATAGACAAAACATATCCTTCTCTGTAACTCTCTCAGAAATAACAGTAATTTTTCCATTGGTAGTTAGTTCCATTAGAGTGTACGCTTACACAGCATTGATTACAGAGTAAAAATCATATTTTTCACACTGTCCTCAGTGATTACTATATTTAGCATGCAATCAAACATTCAAATGTTTATTTGTGTGAAGTGATATTCCAGACCTTATGATAGCTGGATATTTATCCAAGCTGAATATCTTTTCATTTTGCAAAGATAGTAAGATGCCTTGTACTTCATAATTAAAAACTTGGTATGACTGACCTATGTCTAGATTCCATGGGTAAGGTCAGTGGAATATTACTTCCTATAGGGATGGTAAGTATTGTCAAGGACAGTGGCTAGTATGAGACTAAAGCATGCTTGCCATGACTTAGAAGAAGAAGATATCAGGGAAAGATTTTCAGTTGACAGCATGAAAATCCATTTATAAGTAGATTTTAAAGCCTGGATGTAGGTTATAAGTGGAATTAAGCTGTTGCAGCACATGTAGAAAGCTCATGAGTGAAATGCTCATCCACAGAAAGGAAAGGTAATATACTTACACCATAATAAAAATGAGGTAATAAAAGTAAGTGATCAACACATGGTTTTCTGTCTGCAAAAAGAAGGATGTAAATACAGACTTGCACAGCAAAGCCAAAGAAAATCCGGATTGACTCAAGCATAATACATGCAAAAGAGAAGAGCAACTTTTACTTAGCAAATGAAATAACTCCCACGACAACCAAAATTCCATATGTGCAGTGGTCAAAATAAAGTTGGACGCCAGCAGTTATTCAGTGTTGTGTAAGACATTCAGATATTTCCGCTTCTAAGCAGTATAAATTGTTACGTTCACTTGATGGCTGATAGCCTTGATGTGGCTTCCAGTAGAGAAAGGAAAAGGAAATTAATTACAGTTTATATAATCCCTGGCCACACTGGGAATCCTCACAATGACCTTTCTCTGTTGGTCTTTCTCATCCAACTAGGCAATAACACCTAAGCAATAGTTCCAGCAGTACTTAATCTCCTTTCAGTACTGGACCAACTCCTTTGTCTTTGGCCTGAAAAAATCCTTGGGAATTGGAGAAAAAAAGACAAATTGGTATTGTTTACTACTTGTGGAACATACTTGCTATCTCTACTCTGACATTCACAGCTAAAAATTATCACATAGTTACAATGTTAATACCTGCAGAAAGATACTATTACAAAGATAGATTTTCTAAATCTCAGCAGATGGGAAACTCGGAACTTTTCAAGTGCCATGCTAAGCTTCCAGACTATTATAAAGGATTTTTACTTGCATATGCTGTGACATATGATCTCTGGACTAAAACAATCAGATCAATTAAAACAAGTGGTCTCACTGTGGAAAATATAAATAATTGTTAAGAATGAAATGTGTTTTAAAACTTTGGCCACAGATATCTCTGAAATGCAAATAATATTAGCAAAATGGAAGTAGTAAACAGTCAAAAATACATGATAAATAATGTTTATATATTACTTAATCATTGGTATACTAACATTAGCACTACCACCTATAATGGGAAAGATTTCTGCACCAAATTGTTTTTTCTGACATAAATACAGATATAACTCTAAGCCAGTTACAATAGAGCCAGTCCAAGATTTATGTTCAAACAAGTTAATCTATACATTATTTGGGCCTCTCTACTGGTGCTCCAATTTCTGGAAGTAAAATAAATATATAATCTCCTGGAACATAAGAAAACATCTATATGACCTTTATTTTATAGTTCCAGCCTGATGATCTTTGAAATTCTAATGTTTGGCAGAGATTATTTTTGTAGCAATTTCTATTCATGCTGAAATTGTAAATAACTATGGAAGAAAGATTGTGTCCAATTCAATATTGCCATATACAATATTGTGCATAGTTAGTAGTAGTATCACCTGCAGCTAACATTTTATATTTTAAATTCTTTTTGGTTTCAAACACCCCTAGTACTTACATTACACTCTGGAGTTATGCTATTGAATTTTAGTCTGTCATTAAATGAGTAATTTCTGTCTTTTCCAATACAATTTTGTATGACAGGACCTGGAGAAAGTTTATCTGAGCACCTTGTGCGGTGACTGTAAAACTGATATATAATTCACAGCACCAGCAATGCAATCCCCTGTGAATGTAGAATAAGAACCACTTTCCATCAAAAAAGGGGGTTTTTTTTCTGAAACTCAAGACATTCACCGAGACTTGCAAAACCAGAAATTATACGAATGTTGTCTGGCTTCATTTTAAAGGTTATAAAATATATTTATCACCCTTAACATCTTTTATGTCCCCGTAATTAAATTATATTGTTCATGTGTTTTTCAGGCACTCCTTGTATGAAACCCAGGGAGTTATAATGAATACTGTTTATAAGGGCAGAATTACAAGATTATTGGAATGAATGCTGCACAAACTATACAGCTTAAGGGTGAGTGAATAAAATTTGCCATCAACAATATTCGTAATTATTACAGATTTGCTACTTTAGGAAAGAGTGAACTACTCAAATACATCTTGGTTTTGACTCAGCACTTGGTCAAATATATTGACTTGAGGAAGTCAGGACACAATCACAGCCAGTAAATGCAGATGTCAGAGACTCTGTCATGGTGCTCTCACTCTCTGCCGTGGTCCAAACTGCAGCAGCCCAGGGACAGAAGTAACTTTTACCAAATGGCATATGTTCCTCTAGGAAACAGGTGGCCAATTCTAGTTCCAGTCCCTTCCACATTTTCTCTGCCATGAGTCCCAGGAAGAGAGAAACAATAAACATTTTTTTTTTTTTTAACATGTGATAGAAGGTCCTGTAAGAAGATTTATGTTGGTGAGGATGTTCCAAAATATCATGTAGAAAAATGTTCCTAACTCCCAAAACTAAAATCAATTGACTAAGTCCTCATCAAAATACTTTAACAGTATCCTAATTCGGAACAGTTCCCCTTCCGACACACATGAGGAAACAAAAGATGCTCCACCTGAAGTATAGCCTTATGATATAATATTTTACAGCAACAAAATTTAGGAGGTGTTCTGTTTGTGGAGCGAAACTGAAAATTGTGCAATACCCTGGCTAGCATGCCTGAGTGGCAGCTATTATGGTTCTGAATTTGTTTATGAATAGCAAGTGGCCTCCTGCATTGTTGCTTCTGGGATTTTGTCAATCTCATGGTTAGAAGTCTTTTTCAAAATTAGTCTTCTTAAAATAAATTTGTTCTTTCAAAAAATGTTTTGTGATTTTATATATGACTTTTCCTTCCCAGTATTTATATTTCCTATGCATTTACTGAGAACAACCTGTATTTTTTGCTCGGCTAAACAAGCATAGTTCTCCCTTCAGCATTTCAATAGTCCTTCTCAGCAGCTCTTCTGGTACAAATTCATCTTTCTTGAATACAGGTGACTAGATTTATATATCATATTCCAGATGGAGCTTCAGCAGGTCCTTGTACAATAACAGTAATATTTTGTAATAGCTAATAGAACTATTTTACTATTTATAGACTCCACATCTTCTTCATGGTGTATTATTTTGATATATATTAGTCCTCCCATAAACAAGATCTGTAAAACTTGGAAGATTTTTAAACTGATTTCACACTGGCGGGACAATGGTTTGTTTCTCCTGCCCTGTTGTTTCCAGGTGATGGGCACTCACTGGAAGAGGCCAATAACAAAACTATTATCTCCTACATTGCAATAACTTTGACTTTGTAATAATGAATGTCGTTCTATTGCTACCACCAAGCTCTAGTTTTACCTATAGAATACTCCAATTCTCCAGTGTATTGGTGATGTCTGACAATTTAGTTATCAGCAAATTTCATAACTGCAGTTCTTTGTCTTATGCCAAACTAATGTTCTTAAGATCTGTCCTGGAGCCAATCCTTGTATAACTCCACAAACCCCTTCCCTGTAGCCTGATATTTCCCTTTTTCATACACCTCATATACATATCTAAATCTCTTCTGTACCCTGTCCATAGCTGCAGTTTACAGTTCTGCACTTCTGAAGTTAGCCAGTAATTTTCCATGCAAATAAGTATACGACTTCTTCACATGGACTAAATATGCAATGTTATTTCTTCAAAAAGACAATGCACTTGTCCATCATTACTCACATCTAGTAAACACATGCTGCATTTTATTACTTTTTCCATTACTTTTTATTTTTCCATTAGCAATGGAACATTTTTTTGCCCTCTCACACTCAGCATGGAGTGCACTAAATTCAGAGGTTTCCTTCTACCTGACTGTAAACAATTCAATTAGTTTTAGCAATCAGAGTTTCTCTCTCCTTCCTAATAGAGTATTCCGTATCAAAAGCTGAGATGAAATATTTATTTAGCTTTTCAGCAAAACTTAGTTTGCCTTTAAAATCCAGCCTTCCTAAGTTTATAGTGAACACATGTATTTTCTTATTCTCTTTTTGTTTAAACACATGCATTTTTGATTATTGTTTTATTTATTATTGTGAAAATCACATTGTTTTTTGAAGCTTCTTCTTAAACTCTGTCTTTCCTTTCTTTGACAATCCACCTTTTTTTATTCTGTATCATTGCTGCTATTCTTAATGCACTTTTCAATAAATTAGGCCTGGAGTCTTTCTTAGTAAGTTTTTATTCTCCTTTATTTGAAACATAGCTCCCAGAAAATCTCTGCACCTCTAAAGCTTTCATGCTGAGATCTCTAAGCTCTTCAGCCTAGATAATATCATTCCTAATTCCTTTAATGTCTCAAAATTTTCCCATTTGAAGCCAATACGAAGTTGTAGACTAGTCTTTATATTTATTAGACTAAGATAAAATCCATCTGGTTCAATGAAGAACTGCAGCAGGCACCACACCTTAGAATATCCAGACTGTATCAATGGTCTTTGTTTTATAGTGTCTATTTGGACAATTTTGCAATAGCGAGAAATGTCCTGGTAGTACATATTTCTCTAGAAACAGAATATTAAAAAAAAACCAAAACAAAACAAAGCCAGACTTTTTTTATTCCCCGCTACTGATAACACCCTGTCATGAGGCAAAATTTGTGGAGAGAGAACGAGTTTAAGAACATTCTTTAAATCAGTATTATCAACATCGTCACAATAAATAGGTAAGAGTAATTGTAAGTATAACTAAGAGAACATTTTTTGGAGAAATGGAATACTAAACTCTTAACTGAAGTCCTTGTTAAATGCACATTCTTCCTGAAAAGAATAATGATACTGGGTTTTGATTGAAGCTACACATTAGAACTAGAGAAAAATATTGACCAGTTTCCTGCCAAAAGTTGTAGTTTTGCCAAAAACAAGATGTTTCTATGGAAGTATTCCAATCTGTGACCAACTCTATTATAAATACTTGGGGAACTGAAGGGTCTGGTCTTTCCGCATACTAAGCAGCATTGGTCTCCAAAGATTTTAATGCGAGTGGGATATCTTGCAGAGTTTGATCCTAAAGGAACAATATATCTCTCTGTAGTATCTACAGAATAAAATTCCAGTGCTGAATAAGTCTCTGAAGACTGAAAGAAATGAGACAAGAGGCTCTGTTAAAGTAAGAACACGGGCTAGATACTGTCTCATGAATTCATGATCCAGAAGAACAGTCAGTCCCACACTATTACATTTATGGCTTGGGGGGTCAACATCCCTTAGTCTGATAAACTGGATAGATATAAGAATCCACAATTCTACCAGTCAGGACAGATTGTGCAAGATACAAACTAGAACTAAAAATACAGTCTGACTGGAAGCTTCCCTTAAAAGTTATTCAAGAATAAAAAAGCTACCAGGGAAGAGAGTTGAAAATTGCATACAGAATATTTTCTGCTAGTCACAGGTTTTTTGTTTTCATTAAATAAAGAAAAATGTAACATTCAGTTATAAACATCTGAAAAATTAAATTGGAACAATGCTTTAAAAAAGGAAATTAATAAACATCACTACTTGTGAGGAGATGGTGCACTGCTTGAAAATACTTCAATATAATTCTTTCCTTTGATTCATCTGATGCTTTCAAGAAATTCTATAAATCGAGCAAGTAGTTGTTTTCTGGAGCAGTGGGTAACTGTGATATCATCTCTAACATTGTATGGCACATGCTGGATTTCAAAATAGTGGCTTCTGTAAAAGATTTGTATCATTATACTGTGATTTAGTAGAATCGTGTTTCAAGAGTATTCCTGTTTAGTCAGATTATGAACCTTTATTAGCATTAATATTCAGTAACTCACGTTTTGTCCCACCTAAAGGCTTCAGAATTGTGTCACTGTGTCAGTTTTGCTGCAACTGCAATATGGAATTAATCTATAAAAATAATGATCTAAATATCTGATTTAGAGTGGTGTGGCTGAATGTTCTGAACAATTTAGTGTCTAATATAAAGTAGTCTAAGACTAGGAAGGTATTTCTGGCAGCTGCATTGGGTATTTTTTGCAGGATGTGTGAATAGTCCAGACCTCTTGACTCACTACCAACTCACGACCAACTTGACTTGTTACCCAATCAGACCATATTTGTTCTTAGTACTTACATTCCATGCACAAAGGCAACTCCATTCTTTCCACAACTTTGTAGTCCAGAGCAATATAAACATTGATATATCTCCACCACATTCTCATCACTTCTATGTGACAGAAACATTGTCTCCCAATATCTCTCCTACTGTCCTACAGAAAGGAGAGTCCTATCAGTAGGAGGGATCAAGCTCAAAAGTGATAAATTTTGAACTGCCTTACATTTGTTAACTGGATAATCAGCACTTGTTTAATATTAAATGAAGGGAAAAAATTTGAATTATGACATTCTTCTATTTCCTTTTCCCCCCTCCCACCAAATCTATTTTGTTACCCAGTAAAAAGGATTATCATTATTGCTATGCGGTGCATAACAACCAATGAAAATGATCAGACTATAGAGCTTAACAATGCATAGTGAAGGATGTTTCATTTTATTTTAGAATGCCTTTTATGACAGCATACTCTGGCAGAGCATATTGATTAAACAACTGATAAAGCCACATTGTAAAACACGGAGATTCTTAGTACTTTATAAGGAATTAGCACTAAAAGTTGAATTGGGCTTCTCATATCTGAATATAGTCTTATTGAAAAAACTTCAGTCAGAATCCCATTATTACTTATTCTCTGCAATGACTATGCAGTATGCTGTACCTAACTTTGCATAAAAAGATGAAAGTGAAGTCTAGTCAAATGCCTCTAGCTTTCTGACAATAATTTTATATTTTTTTAAAACTCTGATGTCATGTGTGAGTTCACTATATTGAAATAATGCTTTTGTGTTGCTTCATTTTATTATCCTGTGCTGATCTTATCACAAGAATGTTATTCACTCCTTTCTTTGATAATTAATATTGATTGCATGTTAGTCTGTGAGCAAGTAAAATGGCTTTCAGTCCCAGCCAGAAAATCTACTTAGAAATTTAATAGATATTTCTTTTCACATCTTTTAGCTTGCTTAATGGTGCACCTTTATTGCCCAAAGGCAGTTCTTACCGTAGTTAGAAGGTGATGAGTAGAGCAGGTAACTAGTTTTATTGTTGCCCATCCACAATTTTATTTGCTTGGAAATGCTTCCACCTGAATCTTTCTAAGCTGCTTTCCCTGAAAGAAGATACAACATGAGAAAATGAATGAGAATGTGAATAGATTTTTTTTGAAGCCACGAAAGACTATTGTAGACTCGTTGTTCAATTATTTGTGTTTGTTCCTTCCAATGTTCTTCTGTCAATTGTAGTATATTCTGATAATCGGAGGAGCTCAAACAATATTCTTTTTGCTTTCTAGAAATGTCCTAATAAGGCCATCTTTAAAAAAATAATAATTTTTTTTGGTCAAAGTAGAGGAAGGCCTGAACTAAAAACCCAGCTCTGAAGATTCCTGAATAGTATTAACATTAACTTCTGACTCCTAACTTTTCATTTCTGTTCCACCATGACATCGTTGGAAAATTTATATCTCATCATACAGAAAATAATCATAATAAACCAAAGTGATAGATCAGACTATTGCAGAGAGNGGGGGGGGGGGGGAGGAAAAATGTGAAACATAAGTAAAAAAAATTACAAATACTAAGTAAGGCATAAAGTAACTAGTACTCGAGGAATGCTTTATTTTATCATTTTGAAAGTTTATATTTCTGGCCAGAAAATCATCTGGCTACATAGACTTATAAACAAAGGCATTCATCTAATGCATTCACAATATGAGCTTATAAGTTTGACAAAGATCAAAACCCATGCCTTTAAAAATGGAGAATAAGGAGGTCCTAAACTGATGCCTCTTATGTTAAGCATAGATTTGAAACAGGGTCCTAGAAGATTGTGTCAATGTATTTAAATGCCAGAGAATGATAGTCATCTGCTAAGCTGAGTCAACATTGTCCCCAAGAAAAAACTACATTAAAGTATGTTTAAGCAGACACAGACATTTAATGAAGAAAAACGTTAATTAATAGAAAATACACTTTAGTTATCGTGTTGTGGCTATTTCCTCACAAAAGCACTATCACTTTACAAATGTATTTTATATTCACCTATATGCTGAAGAAATCTAATGGTTATCCTGTAGATTTGGGGTGACATTTGCATCCCTAACACTGGAGCACGTCTGCTGGTTACAGTGTATGAACACGGTTAAGATATTTTTTGCCTTTGACAGCATGCTTGTTTCTGCCTTTCCCCCACATATAAATCAGCTGAGCAGTAGAACCAAAGGCTACATTAGCATCTAGCTAGGCAGAAAACTATCCTGATAAAATGTAGAATAGATGACAAAGGTAGAGGAAAAATGATAGAACATATATCTCAGATACACTTTTTTTTTGGAGTGGGTAGCAGTGATAGATAGGTACTGGAACACCTGGCTGGCCACAGTTCCCCGGGGGCACTCTACAAATAGCTGACCTAATTGCATGAGCTAGGATTGCTGTTAAAGTCAGCAATTGCCAACAGTTTCCAGAGAGTAGTATCTAAGGAATTTTGTTAATTTCAAATTGTGGTAGAGTCAATTTAAACATTGCCATGAGCAGAAATTATTTATGTTCACTTTACTGGTCTTATATGCACGCTATTCTCTTTTACTTTGCCAGCAAATTGTCTAATCTGCCAACAGAAATATTCACATGTGGGAGGAAAGAAAGAGTAGGAGCTGCCTGTCAGCTGGTGTCATGTAAGAGCAAAAAATCTGCAAGGGTACAGTCACAACAGAAGAGAGGTGGCTCTCCAGATATTTCTATCGTGGACATAGTTGGGCAAAGCACATAAAAAATACTGAACTAAAAGTCTCAGGTGAAGACCATTATGCTTTTATGAAGATCAGTTTCCACATCAAATAGAAGAATTCAATGTATTTTCTAGAGAAGAATAATTTTCTACATCGCTCGCAGATTTTATAGCTGGAGGGGGGTCATTAAGAACATCCATTCTGACTTAGTGAAGGCCATAGACTTTCAGGAAGTCATTTGTTATCTCAAAAACATCACCTGGATGAGCTAACATTTACAGTTTAGAAAAATAGCTAATTGTCTTGACTTAAATTCTCCATGAAGCTGAGGATACATATCCTTTATAAATAAAATATTTCAGACATCAGTTATTCTTACTGTTAAAATATGTGTCTTATTTCTAGTCTTGATTTGCATAACTTTACGTTGATTCTTGATATATCTATCTGTAACAGAGCAAACAGCCAGATCTTCTTCTGTGCTCTCCAGATCCAAATATCCCTCTGCCTTGGAAAGGATAAACTTGAATTTGTAACTAGCACACCTCTATTAAATAGATTTAAGACTAATAAATAACTCTGATTTACAAATTCTATCCAGTGGAAAAGCATGCATAGTCCCATATGCAAAAATAAGAGAAAAATAAGAGAATTGACACATGGAGGTTCAGAGATTAGAATATTCCTACAAGAACCCCAGATTGCAGAAGAGGTGGTTTTCTTTAAATAAATGCCAAACATTCCTCCTGATTTTAGTTAATCTCAAATAGTGTAAGCACATGGTGTGTGTACTTATAGACATATTTTTTTCCTAGACAATTCAAGACAATTGTGGGACTGAAAAGCAACGAACAGTGTTTTGCTAAGGGGACCATGAATCTGTTAGGAATTTGACACTATCCTAAGGAAAGAAGAATTGACAGGCTATTATTGGGACATTAAAGATTAAATTTTTTTTCATTTCTTACTTTCTGGTTTTCACCTCATGTTGTAGCTGTTTGTGTAGCTGCTCCTTTTGCCATCCACATATTTGCCCTCTGAATCCAGACACAGGAAAGTGCACCAGGTTTCTTCTGTGTATTGATGTGGCTGCATGTACGCTCATCGGTACTGCAGGCAGTGTGACGGAGATGGAGACTTTTTGCTTTAAAACTCTAGGTTATCTAAGGGAAATATTTTAAAATATACTGAAAGAAATTTGTTGAAGTGGGAGTTCCAAAAAGCTGGGCTTTTGGTAGCCATTTCTGTGCAGAAGTGATGAAGTATTGATGCAGAAGTCCATGAGCCCAAAGGAAACTGGTGTGAAAGGAAATGCTTAAAGTAAATAGAATTTGAAGATAGACAGCAGTAGGACTAGAATTTTTCAAAGGAAATTTAAAAGAGCTTTTAGATGCCTATAAGCTGCTGAGAGAACTGAGACAAAGAAGTCCTAAAGGAACACCCATATTTGCAGAGCAGAAACATACCAAATTTATCTTTTATTATTTGGATTTGAATTGATAAAGACAGTCTCAAGATGAGCTTTCATATTGGTGAAAGACTGTGGAAGCTTTAACTGCCTGAGTTTAGTACAATATAGCACTTAAAAAAGCTTAGCAATACAAAAATTCGTCATCTGACAACAGTATTTTTATCCCACTATCTGAATATTCAGGCACTCTTCCGAGAACAAGAAGTTTATCCTGAGAAGTAGAAGATAAGGCTATGAATCAGCTGGTAATTTTTTTCAGCCAATGAAAATATTGACTGAGCCGTCAGTCTTGGATTTTATATTCCAAATTTACTTGCATTCCAAATCAACTGTTATTAAGTAAAGAGCTTATTGAACTCATAGCTAAACAAAGGAGTCTGCTCAGCATACATATCTCCAGAATTTATAGGCTTGCAGCAGGATTAGTGAAATACCATTATTTGTTCCATCATCATCTTGTGCCATGGAGAAAGCTATTCTTTTTGAATTCATAGTTAACTATTTCTTTCAGTCTCAAATAGAGTATTTTTCGATCAGTTATGTAAGCTGATATGAAGTTATTCAGAGCATTTTACTAACTACAACTACAAATATCAGTGCCTCTAACAAGTAAGCCAAGTCTTTCCAACAGAAATTGCTTTTGCTGTCTGAATTAGGGTGTCATATCTACCCGAGTTAAGGATTTTTTAGTTTTCAAATACCAGTGTAACATGAAAGTGAGCACTGAATTCCAGCACTGCCTAACTGATATGTTGAATGCTGAAAATTAGCACTAGTCTTCTCATCAAGAACTGTAAATCTACTGTCACGTGTGGTATGTGGAAAGTTGGTTGCTGGCTCAAGTGTCTTATCATAAAACAGTTTTCAATTCAGTATACTGACATTTTAATTTGTCTGGTTTTTACTGCTCAGAATTAAGGAAGGGGCATCATTCCAAGCTATTTCTCCAATATCATTTAGAAGCAACATGCCTTTTGACCTCTGAATTAAACTGCAAATCTCTTTGCATACACAGTATTTTGCAGTGCTGAGTTACTCCTTACATTAAATCTCCAGCTGGTTTACTTTGCCACTGAGAAAATGCAACCACTTGTTCAGCAAAAAGGAGATTACCATGAAATAAATTACTGTTTTTTCAAGGAAATTAAAGGTTTATGGAACACCTTGATTCAATGTAGAGCTTCATTGTTATTCTAGAACCTGCTAGTTAGCTCAGCACAAAGCATCTTCATTTATTTTTATTCATATACATAATAAGGAGTATCAAGGTCAAAGTTTCTTTCAGGAATGAAACGATGTGAAATTGCTTAGAGTTTATTTACTTCTCACAGTCATGCTGAACATAATCTTTTATGCCAACCATACGTGCAACCATTAAGCATCTGACCAAAGACCTTTCAAAACGTCTTCATTTCTGTTATCTTTGGATTTAAAACAAATGCATATTTTTTTACCAAAAAAAGGACTAAGGTAGTGTGCTGAAGGACACATAGACCATGGCCAAATGTGGGTATGTCATAATCATGATGGAGTGAAAAGAATTTCTGTAAAAGAAGGAGGAGTGGAAAAATTTAGGGCAGGGAAAACAAAAGGGGCATCTCATTGGAGCTGCCAAACCAACTGAATATTATTTATCCTGACAGAAAAATTCTATGAAACTTTAATGGTAATATTGCAATAATGGCTTGGTCTTGTTCATACTAGAGTCAATACCAAAGTTGCAGTTATTCTTCAAGGAGGGAGGAATAAATGCATACGTTATTTATACAGGTAACGTCTATAGAGTAATAGAAGTGAATGACAGTGTTTTCTTTCTAGAAGCTTGAGAAAGACCCAGAGTTGGATCAATCATTGTCTCTCTGTTGTCTTTCCAGCAGGCAGAGCTCCATTCACTCTGTTCTCTGCCTTTTCCTCATTCAGGAACTAAATGGCTCAAACTGCCTGGAGCTCGTTTAACCTCTCATGGCTGCCTGTAAAACAGCCGTAACAGACGACTTGTAGACTCCCCAAAACAAAGACTGGGGGAAGCAGAAGCGGAGGCCTTCCGAACCTTTCTGAATGTCTTAAACACTCACAAGTACCTTGAAATGAAGTTCTAGCTGCGGGGTGGACAAGATGCAGAAGAAGCCTGGATGGTTCAGGCTCAAAGAATTGATAGGGCTGGCACCTGCTTGCCTCTTGTGTAACACAGGAGGCAGGAAGACTTTTCAAAGCCAAATGGGTCTGCTCAACTTGTGAAATGACTTTGCCTCATCATCTGCTAAGTGCCTATTAACTATAGCACCTGTACCCCCACCCAAATCATGCTCCCTACCAGCTGGGGAGGGGGGAAACCTGAGAGAAAACCGCCATTGTAATAGTGGGGTGGGTCGTACTGACAAGGTGAACAAAAAAGGGGACAATACATGCCCCTAGATGGGGGTGGAGGAATTTTGTTGGGGGGCACATAGAAGAGAGCTTCTGTGAACCAGAGACCCCCCACTCTACCCCCTCTTGGCTGGACCAGTACTGGAACTAGGACTGCTGATCTCTCTTGCTCTCTTAGAGTTAAGCAAATAATGCAAGGCATACCTTACTGCTTGCCATAATTCATGGTGTATCTGATGTCAAGTGTTGCCCACCATAACCTGTTGTATGTCTGGTAAGTAATGCAAGGTCTACTTTACTGCTTGCCACAACTTGTCATGTACTGAACCAATTATTGTGGCCCTAGTTAAGCTAATGAATGTTTGCGTGCGGACCTTGAGAGTTGTCTCACCTTAGTCCACTCTGTGAATCTAAGTCATGGTCCCCCCCGCCTCTTCTGAGCAGCTCGGAGTGGGGCATGACAACAACCAGTCTTACCTACTTTCATGTCTAAACACTGGTCCCACAGCAAAAGCAGTGACAGGGAACACAGACCAGAGTTTATACACATAAATTAAGAAAAAAAAAAAGTTATTTGTTAGGTCACATATATATGTGGGGCTGTAGTCTCGTAAATGAGCTTCTGCAGAGGAGACAAGGAAGTGGATTTCAAGCGCAGTGCCTGTTCTGTGGTCACCACTTGTGTATGGTGCTAATCTATATTAAATAGGACTGCTTTCAGTGAAAGCAGAGAATGCAATGGAGGAAATGAGACCAACTTTAAAAACTGCCTCCCTCCATCCTATTTCCTAGCCTGATGTATACAGATTCTTTCCTTTGTGTCCACCAACTCAGTGCAATTTATGTGTGATCCCAAGAGATTGCCCATAGCAGAACTCAATATGCATATTTTTGTCGCCTGTTAGTTCTTAGCTATTCTAAAAAATAAATAATAAAAAAAATCCATGCATTTATGCATGTGAAAACAGCGGCAGCCACTGTTAATGAATCTGCAAATAGATAGAAAAAGAAAGGGTTTTCTTAAGTGCAGCGTAGAGCTGAGTCAACCCTGAACAAATTGACTATGTTCAAAAGTTTGATGGAGGCTCAACATGCACTGCAAAATCTGGCAGAGATACATGCAAGAATCCAGGTGATCTCAGAGACATTCAAATCAAATGCAACCTTATTTTGGGCTTATGAGAGCAATGCTAGCTATGGCTTGGCCCTGCAATAATGCAATTACACAACTGTTGTTTTGTTTAAAAAAAATGCATGAACTGATTTTCCATGTTACTGCGGACTCTCACATCTGAATTGCCTCTGGTCCTGAGCTGGTAAAATCCACATGCTTCTGTGCTATGTCACATATTGTTACTGGCTTTGATTTGCATTGCATTGTTTATACCTTTTCTGAAGTGACTACTGCATAAAAGTAATATTCGCACCTAGGAACTTATCTGCAGCCACAGCATGTTTTCAGCATTTTTGTGGTTTTGATTTATATTTTTTTTCTTGACTGATCCATTCAGTTATTCCAAAAGCTTCACTTGAAAAATACTCAGCCAGGTAGTCATAGTTTGGGGCAGATATCAGCTGCTGGCTTGGAGCTGGGGGAGACATGATAGGATGATTAAGGACCATGAGGCATAAGGAAAGGTTGCATTTCTTCTCCTTTGTATAATCTGTAAAACAGGATGTCCTGCGTAGGTTCTTTTACTGAATAATGTACATTGAGAAAAATTCTAAATTATATATGTGGTCTCAATGTCATAATGTGACATTAAATCAATGTCTCTGTGCTAGGGTCTTACCTATAGGTATGACAGAGTCAGCATGGGATTTCTCTCATGTATAAACTGCAAATATTTTAATGGATAAACATCAGTCACTTAAAAGTACAAACTTCAAGTAGATGGCATTTAAGATCTTGATTGTTCTCTGCGTAAACAGACAATCATTTTCTACCACCATTTAATTATTCTTTCATGGAAGACAGAGAAATAAGATCAAGGAATGGATCTGAAGACCTTTAGCTCTGATGCTTCAATGAAAGTCTTCACATACAAACAGAGGTGTTGCAAAAGATGCGTGTTGTCTCATCTGCTGCACTCACATGAGTTGCTTATTACTATGCCTTATAGAGTGCATTGCTCTATAACAAACCTACTAAGGTAAAAAGCCATCTGTAACTTGTCAATATTCAGATAAAGCCAACAGAATAATTATCCTTTGCCCACTGGTTAGAGTGGGGTGCTCTGCAGAAGCCCTTTCATCATCAGTTGGTGATGGGTTGACCCTGGCCAGTGGCTATGCACCACACAGCCCCTTCCTCGCTCTCCCCCCTGCAACAGGGCAGTGGAGAGAATAGCAAGAGCAAAAATGAGAAAACTCATGGGTCAAGCTAAAGTCAGTTTAAGAAGTGAAGAAAACAGGAGCAAACCCCCCCAAAATAATAAGTGATACAAAGGTGTTCACTCACCGTCTACCCACAAGCAGACTGATGTCCAACCAGCCTCCAAGCAATGGCTACCTCCCTCAAAATAGCCTCTCCCCAGTTTTTATTGTTGAACGTGGTGTTTCATATTCCTTTGGTCCATCTGGGTGTGTCCTGGCCGTGTCCCTTTCAAACGCCTTGCCCACCCCCAGCCTACTTACTACGGGGGGCAAAGTGGGAAACAGAGAAAGCTGTTTAGCAACAGCCCAAACACCAGTGCGTTATCGACACTGTTTTAGCCACAAATCCAAAATGCAGGACCATAGGGGATGCTATAAGTAAAGTTTATTCCTTCTCAGCCAAACCCAGTACGCAGTCTTACTCTTTCCCTTTTTAAAATTAATCCTTGTATTTCATCTTAGCATACCTACTTTGTCATTTGGCCAGGTTAGCAGGGAAACGTGAGCATCCTAAAAGGTTCCAGGACCATCTTCACCTTCCGTAGGTGTCCCACCTATAGCTAGATATAGATCACTGCATCAAGGTATGCGCCTCTGGTTAAGATAAATTATTTTCTCCATCAGTCTTGGAAATGCTGCTGGAGCTTAATATAAATTAAATGGACTGCTAAAACTAGCATGCCTGATAGAGTACAGAAAAGACAGTTGGCTTCTGGACTATGGGAAGCCAAAAGCATCTGCAAATATCACTTGGTAAGTCAAGTTTAGTTACATATTGGCCATCACCCAAGCCCAGTAGCGTTTCATTAATCTGAGGTATTGGATGTACATCTGAACCAGATATTACATTTAGCTTCCAGAAATCGATACAGAAATCAGATATGCTGGTAAGGTTCCGGAACTAATGTAATTAGGCTGCAGCATTTTCTGTGTAATGCTGTAATGACTGACTGTAGCCTCTTCCATAATTTGTGTTTTACTATATTCCATAACTGTTCAAGACCTGAGTCATCTGTAAAACTCTTCCAGGTTCAGGTGTTTCTGCTGTAGAAGTAATCACATCCAAAAGCTTTTAATTAGCTATCTAACTTCCCCATGCTGCCCAAGAGCTGAGTGATCCCAAATGGTATTTCTGGTCCTTTCATCAGACTTCTGAGGCTCCAGTTGCTTCTGAAACAAGCCACTTGCCATGTGTCTTCTACGTCTACCACTGTTCCAGGATAGTAACACGATCAATCTGAGCCTTCACCATTTTCTCACCAGCAATTTTTTTTTTGCTAAATTTCCCTACATGCCCAAAACTTCAAAAGTCGTTTAGATCAATAATTCATTTTCTCCAATGGAAAACAATAATACCCAATTGCCTATTTCTGTATCAATAACAGGGTAATCTTATTAAAGAATTTCTCTGACTACTGCTGGTGGCTGTAGGGGGTTTCCAGTGAAAGGATTGAAAACATTTTGTATTTTTTTTTCTGTCCTAGCAGGTGCTGTATAACATTCTGATTTGTGGTCCCTTGATTCTCTCAGGGTTCCTAAAGGTGGGTCAGTAGTCCCTGCAGGTTGTTTTCCAGACAATAACATAAACATTGAAAACCCTGTAAAATCTTCCAAATTTTGAAGATCTTACTGATTTTGGCATTCAATGACCATGTGCTTTTGAGACGTTTCATTTAGAATATATTTGCACCATGCAGACTGTCCTGGCTTGAGGTAAAAACAGGACCAATT
>VZSF01005984.1:0-71603 GCA_013398295.1 Chionis minor | reverse complement strand
CTGGGGATGGATGAGGAGACAACCGAGAGCTTAGGCGTCAGGATTAAAGGGAGGGGAGGGACAGGTGACGTTATAGTGGGGGTCTGCTACAGGTGACCTGACCGGGAAGACCGAGTGGATGAGACCCTNACACACATAGTACGGGGAATAAACAGGAGGAGCTAGAGACATGCGCACACCTGCAGGGCTATGATCTTACTGGCATCACCTAGACACGGTGGTATGACTCCTATGACTGGAGTGCTGGAATGGAAGGATACAGGCTCTTCAGGAAGGACAGGCAGTGGAGACGAGGAGGGGGTGTCACCCTCTACGTCAGTGACCAGCTGGAGTGCATGGACCTCTGCCTGGGGATGGATGAGGAGACAACCGAGAGCTTAGGCGTCAGGATTAAAGGGAGGGGAGGGACAGGTGACGTTATAGTGGGGGTCTGCTACAGGTGACCTGACCGGGAAGACCGAGTGGATGAGACCCTCTATAGACAGATAGGAGCAGCCTCATGTTCACAAGCCCTGGTCCTCGTGTGGGACTTCAACCATCCTGACATCTGTTGGAGGGACAACACAGCAGGACATAAGCAATCCAGGAGGTTCCTGGAATGTGTTGATGATAACTTCTTTCTCCAAGTGACAGAGAAGTCAATGAGGAGAGGTGAGATGCCGGACCTTTCTCTCCACAACAAGGAGTGGCTGGTGGGGAATGTCATGCTCAAGGGCAGCCTTGGCTGCAGTGATCATGAAATGGTGGAGTTCAAGATCCTTAGGGCAGCAAGGAGGGCGCACAGCAAGCTCACTGGCCTGGACTTCAAAAGAGTAGACCTTGACCTCTTCAAGGATCTGCTTGGTAGAGTACTGTGGGATAAAGCCCTGGAGGGAACAGGGGGCCAAGAAAGCTGGCTAGTATTCAAGGATCACCTCCTCCAAGCTCAGGAGCGATGCATTCCAACAAAGAGGAAGTCAGGCAAAAATGCCAGGAGGGCTGCATGGATAAGCAAGGAGCTCCTGGACAAACTCAGGCACAAAAAGGAAGCCTACAGAGGGTGAAAGCAAGGACAGGTAGCCTGGGAGGAATACAGAGAAATTGTCTGAGCAGGCAGGGATCAGGTCAGGAAAGTTGAAGCCCTGCTAGAATCAAATCTGTCCAGTGACATCAAGGGCAACAAGAAAAGCGTCTATAGGTATGTCAGTAATAAAAGGAAGAAGAAGGAAAATGTGGTCTGTCTCCAGAAGGAAACGGGAGACCTGGTTAACTGGGATATGGAGAAGGCTGAGGTATTCACTGATTTTTTTGCCTCAGTCTTCACCAGCAAGTACTCTAGCCACAACACCCAAGTCATGGGAGAATGGAGAACCGCCCAACTGCCCAACAACTATAGGAGAAGACCAGGTTTGAGACCATCTAAGGAACTTGAAGGTGCAGAAGTCCATGGGACCTGATGACATTCATCTGTGGGTCCTGAGGGAACTGGCAGATGAAGTTGCTATCGGTCGTATTTCAGAAGTTGTGGCAGTCCAGTGAAGTTCATGCTGACTGGAAAAAGGGAAATGTAACCCCCATTTTTAAAAAGGGAAAAAAGGAAGATCTGCATAACTACAGGCTGGTCAGTCTCACCTCTGTGCCTCGCAAGATCATGGAGCAGATCCTCCTCAAAACTATGCTAAGGCACAGCGAAAATGAGGAGGTCGTTGGTGACAGCCAACACAGCTTCACTAAGGACAAATTGGGCCTGACAAATTTGGTGATCTTCTATAACAGGGTTACAGTGTTGGTAAATAAGGGAAGGGCAACTGACATCATCTACCTGGACCTGTGCAAAGCATTTGACACTGTCCTGCATGACATCTTTGTCTCTAAATTGGAGAGACATAGATTTGACAGATGGACCACTTGATGGAACTGGCTGGATTGTCACACTCAAAAGACTTGCAAGTCAATGGCTCAATGTCCAAGTGGAAAACAATGATGAGAGGCATTCCTGAGGGGTCAGTATCGGGGCCAGTGCTGTTTAATATCTTTGTTGGTGACATGGACAGTGGAACTGAGTGCAAACTGAAAGAGGGGAGATTTAGATTAGATATTAGGAAGAAATTCTTCACTATGAGGGTGGTGAGATACTGGAACAGGTTGTCCAGAGAAGTTGTGGAGGCCCCAACCCTGGAAGTATTCAAGGCCAGGTTGGATGGGGCTTTGAGCAACCAGGTCTAGTGGAAGGTGTCCTTGCCCATGGCAGGGGGAGCTGGAACTAGATGATCTTTAAGGGCCCTTCCAACTCAAATCATTCTAGGACTCTATGATCACAGTTGAAGATGGCAAAGAGCAGCATGCCATCTGCTTGCCCTGGCAGTTCATGCATTAACGATAGTTTTGAGATTTAATTCTTGCACACTTGTGAAGCCATGGGTTCTTTGCTGCCTGCAAAACCAGATATTCAGGCTATAGGAGAGACCCTCACTGGCCAGTGGAGTTCTGCTGATGCTGTGTGGTACCTGTAATGGAGTAGGACAAGCAGCTCTGTAACAACCTCACTCCATTAGTTTTCCTCTTCCAAAATGAGTGCCTGGCTCACCTTAATTTGTTAATGAGGAGGTTGGCTGACAGGAGTGAAGTCAGAGAATTAGCTGTTGGTGGAATAGTCTCCTTCCTGGCTCAATGCTTCCATGTGAAAGGCAGCTTCTGCAGAAGCTTCCCTTTGTGTCTGGCAGCAGATCTCAGCTTTAGCTCCAGACCCAAATGTTTTAACCCTATGGTGGCCCAGCACAGGTCCTGTGTACACAGCTGAACTCAGGGAGCATCCAAATGGGAGCAGCCCTCAGCTCCTCCAGCACATGGCAATGCTAGAAAACAGACTGGGGGTCACACCCCATCCGCAGAGAAGAGAGCTGAAATCAGGTTTCTGGGGCACCACCGTTTCCCAGTGAAATGCCTTCTGGGAACCAAGAAGGTTCCTGGAAACCTGGGAACCAGGAGATGAGGAAACATCCCAAACCTACCAGGAATCACTTGCAGATGCCAAGACTCCCATCAAACATGAAGTGTGACTCAAGGAGGTGGTGGTCCTGCAACATGCTCAGCACCAGCAGGCAGAAAAGGCAAATGGTGCTCCAGCCATCCCCAAGGAGACCCACCGTGAGGAGTAAGAAATCACCAAAATGAGGTGTTCTAGCTGCATAAATCTATGTAAACACTTTTGTCTTAGATACCCAAGCTTCTGGGCTGGGACATGGCAAAGACACATCTGGCCAGAGCAAGAAAGGTTGTGGCCTCTGGCTTTTAGGGCTGCCCAGCTCTTGGGCCAGCCAGGCGGCCAGCATGATCTGGGCAGCCTTGTGGCCTCTCCCAAACTCTTCCCGCCCTTACGTATCCCCAGCCACACGAGCACCATGCTGGGACAAGGGCTTGCTGGCCACGCTCCAATGCCATTCACAGGAAGGGGAGCCTGTGGCCCAGGGGTGTGGTTTATCTTGCAGGGAGATCCCATGGTTGGAAGTCTGTGGCACATCTGGAGCGTAAGTCCCAGAGCAGCAAAGTGACTGCAGCAGTTCAGGTAGGAAGGGACTTTCATGTGCTTAACATGATTTCACAGGACCATAGCCAGGAGCCTCAGTCCCTCTCCTCCTTGCCGTGTGCCAGATGACACACACTTGTCCTCCTCATCCACCACATGGGAAGTCATAAAGACAGGGGGCCTGCAAACTCATTGCTGGCAGTGCAGTGACAAGGAGCCAAAGACAGCTGTGACTCCATTTTTCTGTCACTCAAAGCAATGATCTTCTCTGTTGTCATGCACCTGGAGTAGGGAAATTTTGTTCCTCTCGTTAAAATTCCGCACATGCACTCTGCCTTGCTTACAAACTGAAACACAAGTTGGGATCCACCTGCTTGATATAATTCACTGCTTGCAGTTTAGTGTGATTATAGTTGATTTGTTTGATCTAGTGTATGAAAACTGTTTGTCATCTGCCACTTTACCCTAAGTGGAAGGTTTGGGGACATCCACACAAAAAGCAACACAGATCTATGTGTTGTATTAGCTCATAATATGCTAATTATCATGCACTCTATTTTATTTTCTTTCTACACAGCCTCTTCACTTCTCCAGGGGTTTCTCTGCAGCAGGAAAAATAGGGAAAAATGTAGTTTTCATCAAGACCTCTGATGTTTCTAAAATTACGTTATTCCATGACTTCTTCCTGTCAGGTAGGGAATAAGAACTACGTTGAATCATCTTGCAACTAAAACTGGTGAGGCTGGGGCAAAGGAATCCTAACATCTTCAAGAGCTGTCTTGGGGTTCCTGTTTGGAGGTTCTTAGGGAGGCTCAGGAAAAGAAAGCATGTGGCCTCCCAGCTCACTGGCCAGCTCTTCGCCTGTGTGTCCAGGTCTCCTTCCCTCCACTGGGAACCAGTGAGTCAGGAAAAGGTGACCAGCAGCAGATGCTTGAGTGCTGTCCCTGGCGGCACCCATGGGGAGATATGCACACCATGTCAGGAGGTGAAGAGCCTTCCCAGGTGTCACGCTTTAGTGCTACCCAACAATAAAATAGGTTTTCTCCACAGAGGGCATAGCTGAGTGGTTTGAGCGCTCTCATGTGCAGTTCACTTTGCCAGTAGTGAGCCAGTTATTCCCCTGAAAACTCTGCTTGATTCCTAAGAGGTGTTTTCCATGAAACTTGTCCGATGGTGTCCATCACTGACATCCTGGGTGGGATCACTACCAGCTCCCAGAAGCACACCTCCCCTCATCCTCCCTGGGCTTTGAGGGAATATTAAGTTCCCGATGGCAAAACTCTTGTTAGCTTCAACAAGACAACATCAGGCCTTTTGCATCTTCTGCTGCACTGGTTTTCAACCAGCACCATCAGGCTGCAGCGATTAGCCTGTTCCTAAAACCGATGAAGAGAAACCATGTGTGGCTGCTGACAACACTGCAGCCTCTTCATCTCAACTAATTGGATAGGGGGAAGAAAAAGAGAAAGGTTGTGCAAGTCTGAATTTGGCCACCTATCCCTTCAGACACAACATCTGTTTCCGTACAAGCAAGAAAATGGGTGACTAACACTCAGCTCTGCAGCTGGCCCCCAGATCCTCCTCCGTGGTGCTAAATGTGTCCCTGGCAAACAGAAGGTTGAGATTTTAAATGAGGAATTAATGAAAATGTGCTCTTTTCCTGCTTGTTGCCCCTTTAAATTCAGTTTCCATGGAAACAGGTCTGGAGAGGCTGCCTGGAGGGAGCCAGGAGAGATCTCTGCCTGGCCGCCTTCCCCTCTGGGTTGCCAGCTGAGCCACCCCAACTGCCAGGCTTTTACAGAGGTTTTCACTATTGTCATTTGTGCCTGGAAGAAGAGCGATGGCTCCTTGTGGGTTCCGTCCCTTAAGGAGTACCGAGGTGGTCAGCCCACTGCTGTCACCTGCAGCTGGGCCACTTGCAAGCAGAGCTCCTCTCCTTCCACTGCCCTTCCGACGGAGAGCAGGCTTGTCTGAATACACCATGACACCGCGTTGCTGAAAACGTCACTCCTGTTAGAAACAGCCATTCCACTGCTTTTTTTCTTTTTTAAAAGGGGTGGCGGGTGTGATCTGAGCACGCAGACTGAGTTAGGAGTGGTGGCAGAGGGACAACTATGTTGTTAATTCAATGTTCATCCTAGGGGAAAATTTGACACGCCACCTGGAGAACCACATCCAGCTCCGGGGTCCCCAGCATGAGACAGACATGGACAAGTGGGTCTAGAGCAGGGACACAAAGATGGTCAGAGGGCTGGAACACCTCTTCTGTGAGGACAGGCTAAGGGAGTTGGGGTTGTTCAGCCTGGAGAAAAGAAGGCTCCAGGGAGACCTTATAGCAGCCTTCCAGTACCTAAAGGGGGTCNCGGGGTCCCCAGCATGAGACAGACATGGACAAGTGGGTCTAGAGCAGGGACACAAAGATGGTCAGAGGGCTGGAACACCTCTTCTGTGAGGACAGGCTAAGGGAGTTGGGGTTGTTCAGCCTGGAGAAAAGAAGGCTCCAGGGAGACCTTATAGCAGCCTTCCAGTACCTAAAGGGGGTCTACAGGAAAGAAGGGGAGGGACTTCTTACAAGGTTATGTAGTGATAGGACAAGGGGTAATGGCTTCAAACTGGAAGAGGGGAGATTTAGATTAGATATAAGGAAGAAATTCTTCACTATGAGGGTGATGAGGCACTGGAACAGGTTGCCAGAGAAGCTGTGGATGCCCCATCCCTGGAAATGTTCAAGGCCAGGTTGGATGGGGCTTTGAGCAACCAGGTCTAGTGGAAGGTGTCCCTGCCCATGACAGGGGGGTTGGACTAGGCAGTCTTTAAAGGCCCCTTCCAACCAAAACCATTCTGTGATTCTAGGAAAATCCTATCACTGAGCCCCTCATTTCTGCCAGACCCATAACCAAGTTGTTTTATAGCAGGGTGGGGAACAAATACTGAAAAATGGCCTGAAAGCTTTTGGCTGTGGTTGAGGGTGCAGTGTTTCTTGGAGTTATGCCGGAGAACTGTCCTGGGTACAGAGAGCAAGGCAGGATAGAGCTGTATCCATACCTTCTTGGATATCTCTGGGTTTCTCTTAGAAGGCTTGTTCTCAAAGTGACCCCAGGAACAAACTGCCCCATGTACAGCACAGAGAATCAGTGGAGTAGGACTGAAAAGCAAACTGTAAAGTGATGGTGTTTGTCTGCACAGATCCACCTTTTTTCCAGGTGAACAAAACCTAAGGGTCTTAGACTTAAAATATTTAGGGTCGCACAGTCCCAGGAACGGTTGCTGGTTTTACCACTGTTGAGGTGTATCTGCTCCCATTTTTGTTAGCATTTGGGGAGATGCCTCTGGTGTGTCTGTGAAAGGTTGTCTTAATGAAATATGAATTTTCAGTGGAAGCTGAGTAACAGTATAAGCTTCATCCACCCTCCTGGGTGAGTTCTGCAGACAAGTACAGTTCCAATGCAATAACAAAAGCCATTTTTAAATGTAATTTTCCTAATCAGAATAGCTCAATGTTAGCTGTTGTTGCTTCAGACATGCATAAAAGCATCGCCCTCCTTGGTTACCTACATGCGTGCCTATAATTAGAAAGACAGACTGTCATATCCGAGATCGTTTTCTGCAAGCCGGATGAGCAATGTCATGAGCATCGTCCCAGAAATACGCTCTGCTTTGCTGCTGGTACAGTCTCAGATGGACTACGACCTTCTCTGATGTGCAACCAGCCTTCAGGGAGGACGTAAACCCACACTGGGAGAAGTCAGAGAGGAACAGGCATGACCAGAGGTCTAGAAAATGTGACCTATGAGACAAAATTGAATGAACTGAGGTTGTTTGGTGTAAGTGGAGACAAACCAGCAGGATAGATGTCAGTGAAGGGATAAAGCAAAATTGCAGGGAGGAAGGTAATAAAATGCCTTCCACGTCCGCAATGGGTAGAAGAGAAATAATGAGCTTGAAGTGCAGCAAGGGAAACAGCCTAGACGTTAGGAAAACTTCCCCGGCAACAGTGACAGTCATCAAATAGCGACTTAGAGAGGTTATCTAAGCCCAATGCCCCCGTCTCAAAGCAGAACTGGCAGGCACCTGCTCTCTCCTGATTTAAGATGTTTTTGGTGACCCAGCCAGCCTGTTCCAATACTTCACCATGAGTTCCCTTTACAGAAAGCCAAGCCAAATTCTTCCTTCTTCATCCATGGTATGCTCTTCTTTTTCTCACTTTTGTGACATTTGGGCTGTGTTGCTTTGACCCCTTTCACAGGAGCTGCTCCTCAGCCGGCCATTTCCCACCCACACGGGAGAGCCCTGTCATGGCGGCGCCTCCTCTTTCCAGACTGCTCCTCCAGTTTCCCTAGATTATTTTGCATGCTGCTGCCCTTCTGCGGCACGCCGGGATAACCCCTCTCGTACAGGGAGAGAACAACTTTTTCCGGCCGCCATGTCGAGGCCCGCCCTTGCCCGCGGCCCCGCCGGGGCGGGGACTCGAACCCGCGTCCCAGCAGCAGCGAGGGCCCACCATCCCGCCCCTCTCCCGCCCTGCTCCGCAAGCGGAGGAGGTTTGTCCGCCGCGGGCCGCCGTCTGCCGGCGGTGCTCTGCCGTGCGGGTCCGGGCGGATACAGCGGCCGCGGGAGCAGGAAGAGCCCGCCCCGTCTTCCGCCTCGGCGCCGGCCACCTGCACCGCCATGAGCGAGAAGGGCGAGCTGGACCTCACTGGGGCCAAGCAGAACACGGGCATGTGGCTGGTGAAGGTGAGAAGCCGCCGGCGCTCCCCTAGGCCGGGCCCNGCCTCCACTCCCGTCCCCGCCCCGCCGTGCCCGGGGCGGCGGCGGCCGGCGGGTCCCGCGGAGGGGGCCGAGCGGTGGGGCGGAGCGGGGTCGTGCCTGCGGCCGGGGTTGCCCGCGTCAGGCTGGCTCGGTGCCCCCGGGCAGCCGTTTGCCCCCCGCCCCGTTCCGCTTCTGGTGGGCGAGGAGGGGGCTGGGCGAGCAGCCACGCGTGGCGTCTGCCCGGGCGGCTGCTGGGTTAAAGGAAACACCACGGGGAAAACTGGGTCACCTGGGGGCTGTCCTTGGCTCGTGCTGTGTTAGGGGCGACAAACATGGCAGTGTAACTTTCACTTTTCCAAAACTCTGGGAGTTGGAGGAAGTTGGAGTGGCCCCAAGTTCACATCCTGGGTAAAAAAAAAGCCAACAAAAAACCCCCAAAACAAACTAACAAGAAAAAAATACCACGTCTTGTCACTACATCTCGCCTTGGTGCTAAAGAAGTACAGCTATAGTGAAGGTGCTTTAGAAAAATGCAAAGATCATCAAATCAAGCCCAGACATCTGCCTGGTGCAGGGCGGCCCTTGTGTCTGCTGCTGCTGTGAACTAGGCCACCACTGCCCACGGATCAGCTCTGCTCTGTGCAGGGTCTTTCTGTCAAGATGGCTTGGCTGCTGCTGGCAACAGCAAGCGTTGGCTCAGGAAAGAGGAGACTCACAGTCAGGGAAATACGTGCCCTGACCCCCCCCGTGGCTGTGCCCTCATTTTTCTAGACCCGCATTTGTTCTGTTTGGGGAGAAACAGTTGCTTCCTCTTCCTCCTTTGGGGACAGTGGGATCTGGCTCGGACCAGCAACTTGAAAGAACCTGTGGGGACAGGGTAGTACCCAAATACTCGTCCTGGCTGGTGAGGGGCTGCGACACCATTGTAATTCAACTACCAAAACATCTTATTGTGGCCCTTGAAAGTGGTGGGGAATTTCAGACTTGCTTTGCTGTGCACAATTTCTGATGGTGGGTAGGTCGCTGCATCTGGCTTCCTCTTCTGTACTGACACCGGAATGTCTGGTTTCATGAAACTGTAATGAACACCGCATAGTCCTCTAGTTTTAGTAGCTTATCAAGCACGGTAAAAGTGAAAGCTGACAGCAGAAAGCTGCAGAACAACATCATGATATAGTGTGTAGCAGCATGTTAAAAATGGCAAATGAAATTCAGAGCTGAAAAATCTAATCTGATGTGCATAGGGAATAACGATTCTGATTATACGTACATGCAGTTGGGTCTCTGCTGGTTGTTGTCATTCAGGAGGAGGTTCAAGTTTTCAGTAGGTGTGGGTAACTGTAAGAACGTCATGTCAAATGAGCAGCTTCAACATTGGACATGATTATAAAAGATCCAGGGAACAAAAGAGAAAATATGATTGTGCCATCATATTGCCTGTGTGCTGAAGACTGTGTGTAGTTCTGATCTCATCCTCCTCAAGGTGGAAAGTGTACAGCAGACCTAGAAATAGTACAGAGGAGAGCACCAGGGATGATCTGGGGATCGAGGAATGACAGCTGTGGAGGGAACACCTAAATACGTTGTTACCTTTCAGGCTGACAAGATGATTGATTTGGAAATCTTAACAGAGGTCTGAAGTAATGAGTAATGTCCCAGGTGGATAAGGAAGAAGTGAATAGGCAAAAGTGAATATGGAAGAGTCAGTTCAAACACAAGAATTAAGGGTGTGTCAAATTAATTCATCCAATGGGGCTCAAGGCAAACAAAGCAAGCAGGTACTATTTTTCACAATACGTAGTTAAAATTTGAAACTTGTTGCAATAGGAAGTTGTGAATGTCAAAACTTTGCAGAAGCTCCGAAAGCCATTAGACAAATTGAGGTGAGAAATTTGGATTGAGAGATTAAAAATGAATATCCTTCCATACCCCAAGACTGCTGTGTAAAAGATCCTAGGAATTAGAAGAGTATGGTGGGGAAATACCTTTTCTTCTTATGTTCTCCTGCTCTTCCTGAAGCTGAATGCAGCTGTTGGCTGCCTTTGGAGACAGGGTGCTGAACTTGCTTGTCCTTTAAGTCTGATACAGTTTGGTGTTTCTTGAAGTAAGCCAGGAATTTTCAGGAACTTCCATGCTTACAGTTGGTGCCACTTGGTGAGCACAGAGTGCTGCCTGGTTCAATGAGAAAACCAGACTAGAAGGAACATCTGAATTTTCCCAAGTAAGCGTTCATGCATATGATCAGAACTTATAGTTTGTCTGTCTTCTTGTATAATAACGATAATAATAAAAAATATTTAAAAGTTGCTAACGATCATAGACTGTAGCAAGGAATGTGCAAGATTTTATCATTTGAATTCCTCTGGACCTGAGCTTGGAAACAACCATCCTTGTTACTAGGTCCTTCAACACACTTAGAGGCATGACAGTGTGTAGCACCTGTATTTTTTCTCTTCATTAGCTAGGATAACAAGGCTGAATTTATCCTTCCTTTGAGGCAGAGAGCAATCAGTTCTGCTGGAATAAAAAACCTGGCTGATTTAATTTCCTTTTAGCACGTATTATGCTAGCACAGGAAGTATTCCAGAGAGACTACTTAACAGGCAATAAAAAAATGTAGTGATGAGTATTATGGAAGCATAAGCAGTAAGAGAAGGTACCAGAAATCGAGTGAGTTGCTTTAATACAAACCCAGAAAGCAATTGGCATAATTTTTAATGTGTTTTCAGTGAAAGCTGAGGTAGGGAAATATTATAAGAACTGTTGATTATATACTTGAGGCAAAGTGAAGCCCATTTAGTGTTAGCCATTAGAATTGTTCCTTTCTTGTTCCCTGTGAGGTGTTCTGGTTTTTTTATTTAATCTGCTGCATTGATCTATATTTAGAAAGATGATATCTTTGTATAATTTCTTTTTTGTATGTTCAAAACAAAAACACAGAACCTGACATCAGCCTTACTCACTTTCTGATGTACGTGCTACATACAAATTGCTCTATAGAGAAAGAGCTAATTTAATTTCATACAAAAAAATCAAAAGTCATTTATTACAGATAGGGGCTACTTATGTATTTTGTTCTAAAGGCAGATAGGAAACTGTGAGTAAGCTGAAAGATGCGTGGAGCAGGGGCCCTCGTGTTTTGCAGTAACTGCAGGGTTCCTCATGTAGTGGAGCCTGAGTGTTTGTGTGATGTGAGTAGCAACACAAAAACAGCAGTGTGAAGAGGTCTCGAAGTGATGCTACTTAGTACGTCAGATTTCTTCTTGTGATTAAATTGTATGTTTTTTTGGAGAGAAGAGTGTTCTTACCGACAAATCCCAGAATAAAGGACACTTGCCTTGAAAATGTTCTGCAGCCTTGGCGTATGGCCGGTACTCTGTCTACAAGCCAGTCTTTCTGTGGGTATGTATTTTTCAAGATCCCGCTGTGGGATCTTTGCAAATTCTTTCTGCTCTGTAAAAGGTCACTCTTGTTTTCTGTACATTCTTTCAAGGCGTGTTAAGAGTTCGAAAACTGACTGTTCTCCATAAGTTAAACTTTTATTAAGCTAAAGTTAAAATAAAGTGGCAAATTAAGATGTCTACAGTGTGTAAGGCACTATTTAATCTTTCCTGTGATTGTTTATGCCATTAGCATGGAGCTACAGAGTTTGGCATGTGGTTTTGAAAGTATCATCTGGTTCTAACTGAAATATCTGTGTGTAGCTAGAAGTAATCCTTTGATAACAGTCCTTCATAACCCTGTTTCTTTCTCTGCATAGCCTTTGACTGCAGATAGGCCAGCAGAAAGATGATTAATTGCACTCTGTGAGACTGCCATGCAGCTGAAAGAAGTATGATTGATCTGCAGCCTCTTAATATGAATAAATTCCCTGTCTGATTATATGATATACCAAGTCAGTGATTTCAACAGCATGAGAGTCCTTCACTCCTTGTCCACTCATACTGAATATGCATCTACCTTATTACCTGGCAATATAAATTAGATTCAAATTAGGTGCAAGCACATAATACTTCCATTGAGTCACCATGGGGCACCATGGCTTTAGAACGAAAATGGTATCTGATCTGGCATGAATCCACTGTAGAAAATTACCAGTTTGAAAACTGTGGAAAAAATACATATCAGTAGATCGTGCCAATTCATGTATGGCTTTCTGTTGTGCATTTGCGGCATTTTTGACCCAGTCTTAGGACTTTATGGAAACCTGGACTGACATTTAGCTTGGCTGAGCAGTTGGAGGACATCTGGATTTTCTAGCTGCTCCACAGTACTTCATGGGGTGCTGTGAGACTAAAGGAAAGTGCTATGCACCAGTACCAAGGTATTTTCTGGTGTTTTTTTTGAAGAACAGGTAAACACAAAGTTAGTGTTAAATTCATTTGCGCTTTAGGAAGCTAGCAGGTTGCTGTTTGTCAGCAAGTTCCTGGAACAGGCTCTTCGCCTCTTCAGCTGTGCAGTGAAACTTGGCTTAGTTTTATTCTATGCAAGGCACAAATCAGACTACAAAGTGCTTCTTTGCTGCTTGAAACAGAAAATACCACAGGCGTTTCTCACTGGCTGTGTCTCACACCATTTTTCTATGTGGGCACAGATGTTTTCAGTAGCTGTGGACTGTGTGAGCCAGAATAAACTTTGCTTTACCAGGAAAGAATATTGCTGCAAAGTTAAAGAATGTAGATTTGTCCTGATGTGTCATGAGCATATGAAGAAAAAAGATATGAAATTCCTGTATCTGAATACTTCTTTAGTATGTTGTGTTGGAACAGTAAACAATTTTGCCTTTAACAAGTTATCACTGTTTTGCTAGACACTGAGACTACTGTAGATCTTTAGGATGATGTTCTCCCAGTGACAGCTGCATCCTTACTAGAAAGAAAGGGGTTTATAGGAAGTAGTAGTTTCTATTAGATTGCTTTCAGTTATTTCCTTTTGACAAAAAAATCCGTAATTTCCATATCACTTGAACATCTAAGAGTTGTTTTTAAATAGTCAAATGTGAGATTGTCCTTACTGCCTCAGGTCTGTATTCCATCTCTTGATGTGCCACGGTACTTCTACGTCTAATCGCTTGTGTGTAGGGGGGAAATTGCTCTAATCTCACATTTGTTGTACTAATGTGTCATGTTCAGTCTATAAAAAGCCATCATAGAAAAGACAGTCGTAATTGCTGAATGGTGGGGGGAAAAAACCTATGATCTGCAAATCTATGTGATCTGCAAAACATTGCACTCTGTGCTTATAACTGATTGAGTTGGATTCTTGCAAGGAAAGGTAGACGTGGCTAGAAGTGATGCCATGCGGTGGAGCAGAGAAGGTAGAGAAGAAGTTCTTCCGGGGCTAAACTGAGGAGCCTGTAGTGCCTCACCAGGGCTGGATGCACGGACACGTGGGCTGAGCTGGGGGCTCCTCTCTGGGGCAGGGCAGTGGCAGCCACCAGCCCAGGCCACCTTTTGAAGTCCTGAGGAATGGTGCACTCATACGAGTATTCAGATTTATAGGTGTTCATCAGCGATAGCACGATATATCAAAACAAATACTTAACCTTTTGATTTCGCAAAAAAATGTTGTTTGTCGTCTCTAAGATAGCCTGGTCTTTAAGGAGAACCAGGGTAACTGCTGAGCGCTGGACACCTTCTCGTGGTTTTACCATTTCCAGAAAAAAGAAATGCTGTTGCACACAGGCACGCATGTATCATCACATCTGGGACACATCTGGGAGTCTGAGGAGCGTGAGCACGCAGCACAGAGTCCAGTTTACCTGGCAGTAGTTAGCTAGTACTGTTTTGTCCAGAGAGTGGAGAGGCAGGCTGTGATTTCAGCTAACACTACATTTACGCGGAAAAAGGAAAAACGGGTCTGCTTGGAAAGATGGCTTCCAGCTTGTTGGTCGATTATGTAGGCGCCTTTACTGTCCATCATGAGCCCAGGTCACTCGATGCTGCAGATACCAAAACCTTAATAACTAAAGGAGTTGACGTGTAGGTGAGTCAATATCACTGGAGGAAGTTTTATTCCTTGGATGTATCAGGTTAAACAGGGCTGCCAGTTCCTGTCCCTGCACTGATCTCTGCTTTGTGCAGTTTTTTTGGGAAATGGGTCAGTGAGCTGGTTTGGTTGTTCCACCTGCTAAATACAAAATCAGCACAGCTAAAACATAGAAGTCCCCCACACCTCCTAGCCAGATCAGTCTGCTCTTCCTGTAAACTGACCAGCTGTGCAAAGATTTTTCCCAATACAGTGGCAGGCAAATCTGCCTGGGATAGTCCTGCTGTTGGAGAAGTGGACATCCTGTGGGGGAGCAGGGCTGTGGTTTGCTGCTCAATGTGTCTGAGGTTCCCAAACTCTAAGCCTTCCCTTCACAGCACCTTTTGATCTCTTGAGTTGTAATTGCCTAATTTCTCATCATCGTGCTTGCTTGGTTGTTCTTTTTTTTTTTTCCACTCACAGAGCGATGACAATTTCTAATGAATATTTAAAAGTGTAGTTTTACCTGATAAAATTATTGAGACTCCTTAGTTTAAGAATACAACGTTCATCTGTTTTTGCCTTTCATGATTGGATTATAGTGTTTGAGATTCAAGGTATTGTGAGATTTTTTCCCTCATCTGGAAAATCTGGGACTCTACACCAGCTTTATTTTTGTGCTGCGTTATTCTTTTTGCTCTCCCTAATAGAATATATGTATAACAGCTTGAGAAGTGGGCCCATGTGAACCTCGTGAAGTTCAATAAGGTCAAATGCAAGGTCCTGCACCTGGGCTGGGACAACCCCTGGTATCAATACAGGCTGAAGGGCAAATGGACTGAGAGCAGCCCTGCTGAGAAGGACTTGGGGGTGTTGGTGGAGGAAAAGCTGGACGCGAGACAGCAATGTGTTCCTGCAACCCAGAAGGCCAACCATATCCTGGGCTGCATCAAAGCAGCATGGCCAGCAGGTCGAGGGAGGTGATTCTGCCCCTCTACTCTGCTCTGGTGAGACCCCACCTGGAGTGCTGTGTCCAGCTCTGGAGCCCCCAGAATAAGGACACGGACCTGTTGGAGTGAGTCTAGAATAGGGCCATGAAAAAGATCAGAGGGCTGGAGCACCTCTGCTATGAGGCCAGGCTGAGAGAGTTGGGGTTGTTCAGCCTGGAGAAATGAAGGCTCTGGGGAGACCGTATTGTGGCCTTTCAATATTTAAAGGGGGCTTATAAGAAAGCTGTGGACAGACTTTTTAGCAGGGCCTGTTGTGATAGGGCAAGGGGTAATGGTTTCAAACTAAATGAGGGTAGATTTAGACAAGGCAGAAGGAAGAAATATTTTACAATGAGGGTGGTGAAACACTGGCACAGGTTGCCTAGAGAGGTGGTAGGTGCCCCATCCCTGGAAACATTCAAGGTGAAGTTGGACGGGACTCTGAGCAACCTGATCTAGCTGAAGATGTCCCTGCTTCTTGCAGGGGGCTTGGACTAGGTGACCTTTAAAAGTCCCTTCCAACCCAAACCATTTTATGATGCTATATTGTCTGCCTTGTTTACCTCATACCCTATTCTGAAGTGGTCAGAGTAAAAGCATTTAAACTATATACGCTTACACAATTTATATAGAATTTTAAAATCTGTTTTTCTTGAAATCTGTCTTCTTTTTTTAGGTCCCCAAATACTTGTCACAACAGTGGAATAAAGCTTCAGGAAGAGGTGAAGTGGGAAAACTAAGGATTGCCAAGTAAGCCCTTGCTATACCTTTATTGGCCACAAGTCTTATAAGTTACATGCAGTAAAATAGATTGTGTTGTACCTCTTATAATACATAATCCTGTTTCTTGCAAACACTGTGCATATTTCTCTGATACCCGGATGGTACTTGCTTGTATAGTGATTATAAATATAAATTATACGAAATTATACTGGGAAGTGGCTGTATCCCTTTATGTGATGTTTGATTTCTTAAACCCAAGAAATATGCATACCTAACTGGAGAACGTTCTCTAACTTACATGTGCTATTTTGCTGCTTCTGTTCTCGCCTGCTGACTTTTCCCATTTATTCTTGGGCATCAGCATAACAAAAAAATTTGAGCAGCTCAGGAGTGAAGATGAGTAATAAAACTAGAATTTGAATTTGCTTTTTGATTAAAAAAAAAAGGGAAAAATAGAAATAAAAAAGGGAAGCTAAACTTGTGAAATTAGATTATGGAAACTAAAACATTAAATATTTTCTTTTGCAGAAATCAAGGAAGAACAGAAGTAAGTAATTATTAAATACAAAGGCTGTGAATATGTTATATTTTGGATTCTAAAAACTGTTTACAACATGCTGGTTTCTCATGTCGCATACTTTTTGTTAAACCTGCAATGAATCATTGTACCACAGAATCAGCAGAGAATTCTGTTCGTAGCTCTTCCTGTAGATTTATTGTCGGACTTTCATTCGGTCTCTTTGTTCCCTAAGTTTGTCTACCCTAAGTTTTAGAGGGAAGATTTAGATTAGATCTCAAGAAGAAATTTTTCACTATGAGGGTGATTAGACAGTGGCACAGGTTGCCCAGGGAAGCTGTGGAGGCCCCATCCCTGGAAGTGTTCAAGTCCAGGCTGGACAAGGCTTTCACCAGCCAGGTCTATTGGGAGGTGTCCCATGGCAGGGGGGTTGGAATTAGATGATCTTTAAGGTCCCTTCAAACCTAAAACATTCTATGTTTCCACCCATCTGTAAGCAGCAATTGTAGTAGTGACCTTCTCTCTAAACATTTTGAGATGTGTTAGTGCAAAAGGCTGTCTGAGAACTAAGAAGAAAGATGATAAAGCAGAAGTTGCAGATGTAGGGTTGCAATTTCAGAAAGTTTTTTGTCTTATATTTGGAATTTGATCCTACTAAAGATAAAGCAACTTGAAAGTTTTTATGTATGCAAAGGTAACTGCTTTTATTAGCAGTCTCAGTAAAATATAGTTACTTCCTGTATCTTTTACAGGAGATAAGGGAAGTTGTATTAGTTAGAATTACTTCAAATACTATGTAGGTCTGTTGTTGAATTAGAAGAAACTGTGGACAAAAAAATGGCAGAGAAGCAGGCTGCATTTGCCATTTAATAACCTGGCCGAAGTCCTTTTAGAATAAGTGGCGGGAGTTCTACAGGAGGTTTGGATGTTTGATGAGACTTTTCTAGGCTGGAATATGAACCGACCTCCCTAGTTTTGTGAGCCTCACACCAAAATCTTGGTATTGATGAGAGCCACAAAGCTCATTTTGCAGTCGCTGTAGAGCCAAGTGGTGAGGAACCCCATGAGAACAGGTGACTTCCCAAAGAGCCGGTTGCTGCGTGGCCGAATGAGGCTGAGTGGGACGTACAGGAAAAGTGGGAGTACTGGTCTGAAATGTCCCTCTCCGGGTTTCGTGCTGTGTCCTGTGGCTGGGGATTCTGGTTACACAGTCCCCCCAGTTACACAGCCTCAGCTCCTGTACTGGGCATACAATCTAAACATAGCAAAGGAGACGTATTTGAACCTCTCCTGGGCTGCATGCAATTCAGGAGTCCCCAGGCTAATAACACTTGTCATGGTACATTGGCACTTTTTCTGGAACTCAGCTGGCTGTGTGAAACGTTTTAAAGCACTCGTACTGAACAGTATCTGAAAAGCTATTATGCCTGATGTTTTAATAAGTAAAATCAAATTGTTCTCTGACTTCGGGAGGAAGTATTTTACAATTTTTTAGGAAATTAGTAGATTTTATTAAGTCCATGAAACACTGAATTCTCTATTTCAAAAAGAGATCAATATAGTAAGACTCTTATCCCACCCTTTATGTTTTTGAAATGGAAATGTGCTATGCTACTTGTGTTTTTTCTCTTTTTGTTTTCCCGTAACTCGTACAGCTGGGTAATTTAGTAACACTGTGGTAATTGTAACTGTTAGGTGTCATTTACTTTGAATGAAGAGCTTGCAAGCATCAATGATATTGGAGGAAAACCCGCTTCAGTCAGTGCACCGAGGGAACATCCGTTTCTTTTGCAAAGTGTGGGAGGACAGACCTTAACAGTGTTCACAGAAAGTTCAGTAGGTAAGTTAAAGTTATTTGTTACGATTCCATTATACATCATTTCAATAAACTGAATGCTGTAAAGACCAGAAGACTCAAAAATCAGTTTCTGGCTCTGTTTTGTCCTTATCGGTCTATATAGCACTGTTGTACTTTTTTTGTGTCTGTCTCATTTCTTCATTGAACAACAAATTTAAATTCTCCACACAGGGTTATCATGCACATTTCAGCTGTGGGTCTGCTGAAGAGAACAGAGCGAGCATGGAATGCAGTACATTGTGTATTCCCCTTTACGGTTTTTGACTGGAAAAAATGTTTGTGTTCCCATGTATTTTTGGGATCAACTTATATATTTCTTTTTCCTCCTTGAATTGGTCTCTGCTGTGAATATAGGTTTATATGAATGTGGATTCTTCCTCTGTCCAGCTGAACAGACTCATTTTAGCAATAAAGACATCTGTTCACCACATGAAGTGTATATATATGGTTTAATTGTGTTAGATTGTGTTAATGAGGTCATAATACCAAACAGTGCAGCAGAAAGGTTATAATTTTTCTCACTAGATTTGAACTGTTTGGCCTGCCTCAAGTTCAGCTCTGTAGCTGTATGAGTGATTAGGATATTCAAGACTATACGTCCTAAATTGCACGTTAGACTTAAGGGACATTGTAGTGTTACACCGTACAGTTGAGTTCAGCAGGCTTCCTTGCATGTGACTCGTGTGCTGCAAGGTTTTCTACTGAAATTACATGGTCATGTTCCGGAGGTTAGAGAGAGAAGGAAGGTGTCTGCAGAGCATACCTTGTTGTCTGCAGAGGGTATCTCAGTTTCAGACGCTTAGGCTTTGGTGTCCCTAGAAGACAAATAATAGTATTATTTTTTGATACCGCTGCCTTTTGTGGGGCAGAAAAACTACAGCGTGACCAGCTTCTGATGTTTTGATGGTCATAAACTGGAAAGTGATTGCTGTGATGGCACTGTGATGCTTTATCAATAAATGAAGGAGGGAGAATCACAACTTGCAGGACTGAGTTAGAATACGTAGTAAGTTTGACCACCTCCTTTTTAAAATCTGTTTTAAAGATTTAATGTCTGAGCTTTGAGATATTAAAGTACAAGTAACTTGGCTGTTTCACTTGTGTTTGGAAATACAAGCTTTTATGCTACAACTAGGCACTTTTCATATGTTGTCCCTTTCTCTGAAACTAATGTAATCGTGTTACTGGTTTTTCACTTAAAAAAAATTGTATTTTCATATGTGTGACTTGCAACACTTCAAAATTCTGGGTTTTATAACTCTTAGATTGCAAATGTGAAAAGAGATAGGGAGCAAGTTTTCAAGAATGTCACAAGCATTTTAGTAGTACCTCATCCTTTTTCGTTTCTCTGTGCCCCAGCCTCAGAATGCTTGACAAGAGAGAGAGATTCCAGGCATGAAGATGTGTTTAGAGTATACATCCAGTGAGTTTTGCATATTTTCTGCAAATCCCATGGCATTTTACTTCCCAAGACACCTTTTGATACAAAGTATTGCTTCAAAAAGGACAACTTAAGCTGCAGTGAGTGCAGATGATTAACTTGAATGTGGAGTATTTGTTCTCGTTTAGAATGAAAGACATCAGAATGTGATAGCTAGAAGATTTATTTCTGTTTTACCATCTGTAGTACCAGTGTCTCGAAACCGTTAGATACTTAGGAGCTGTCCAATTTTTATTTAATCAATTAAAATTTTTGCATTTCTTAGCAACTAGAAAATGTTATTCAAGGACTATGGATCTACTGAGCAGAAGTTATTATATAAATCGGGAGCAAAGGGTAGTTAGTGAAATGAGAAATGTTTGGAATGAAGCACTGAATAACTATAAACCCTGTCAAAATTGTTTTTGCTTCAGATTAGCAAGCGTAACATGCAGCCAGTGAGTTTTCATGAAACTTGTTTAAATACAAAATGGCTAAAATGTGTTGCTGTTGTGTTAAAGCTGACGTTGGCAAATGCAATCAAAAATAAACTTTAATGTGCTTTTCTTTCATGACTTTTTTGGTTGTAAAGATGAATGTGACACAGATATTCCAAATCCCAGTCAGATTTCTTAAACCACATTCCTGCAGCCACATTCTTGTGTTTAAGTGTGTATTGCCAGTATGTTTTGAGCTCCACAGACAATTTCAACCAATTTCATGGTGAATTATGGCTAGTGTGAAAGCAGGTGTCTGAAGAGTGTAGCAAAACTATATGGATATCTCAACTGAAAGAAAGGCTGCTACCTTATTTGATGCCAGAAAGTCCACATGGAAAAAACCAGTATAATTGTATCAACCATGGAAAAAGACTCAATAAAAAAAATACATCTCTTTGCACATCAGTCAGTCTGCAGTAAGAGACAGTCATAGGAAACTGAAATTCATTCCTATGTTCACAAGCCAGTATTTGTCTTCAAATGATAATTGGCATATTTTTGTGAAAAGCACTGGTGATCTTGTTCCTTTTTCTTTTGCAAAGTGCAACAGGTAACAGAATCAATATGCTAGTTTGAACCATGGGCCAGAGATTAAGCCGGTGTGGAACTGCAGCTGGCATTGCTAATGTTGCATCTGGAAGGATGCATTTGAAGAATTATGCAAATGAAATATGGATAAAAAAGTCCTTCATGCACTATTGCTCTCATTCAATACCCTTCTTGAGGACTGAAATTGCCAAAAATGGAACAACTGACATAAACCAGCTGGATTTCTTTTGTAAAGGGTGGGGGTTTTTTTGGTTGTGAGTTTAGGGTTCTTTTTCCACTTTTTGGAGCACACTAAAAGACCTGAGATCTGTTCTGTGTACTGTCCTCTAATCCTGGGATCTGTATATTGTAGTGACCATCTTTTTGATGGTCTTTCAGAAAATGAGGGATGACAAAGCTGCTTCTGAAATGTTTTTTAGTCTTGGAAGATACTGCAGGGATTTTACATATTCTAGATAATTCAGCACTTCACATTGACTCTTCAGGTCACTGAGAGCAAGTATAAGAGATCAAATTTGACAAGTAATTTACTATTTTCTGTGTGATGTAATTTCTAGACTTCTGAATGGATTTTCTGTGTGTTTTGTTTTGTCTTAACTGTACTTGCATCTAATACCCATTGTAGTTGGAAGAAATCCTTTAGTCCTTACGTTGTAAACCTCTGCATCTCTGGTGGTCCCATATTAGTTCATGGACAGCAGTAGGCTCATCTGAGGTGCCGTTTGTTGAGTGGAAAAAATGAATTGCAGTTTCTTGGTCTTCTGCAATGTGTGTACTAGATCTGAGCTAATATAAAGCTGTATGGATACTATTAAAAATCTTGTGTATGCTGGCTTTCACACATGGTGCACTTTCTGTTTAGGCTAACTCCGGAGTTTCTCCTGTTTCTTTTCTTTTCTCTTCCTATTTCTGTATTTTGAAATAGCTCTAATGTATAATACAGAGTAGTACAACACACTCTAAAAGTGTGCAAAATATCTCCCTGCTTTCTTTGCAAGACTGTTTGCACATGTGAGACATTACGTTGTCCTCATTGCTGGGCAAATCACTGGGACCTGTGGTGGTCCCAGTTTAGCAAAGCTGGCGGGAAGTGTGGCTTCTGCTATGGCTGCAGAGGGATCCAAAGCGCAGTTGTCTCTTGCTGTCTAGGTCTTGCTGTCTAGGCTGGTTTCAGTATTATTTCTGCATTAAATATGAACTACATTCTGTTCCATAAACATCACCATATGTACATCAACAGTTGCTATGCAACAATGCTATTTGTGCTTCCAGTCATTTTATCTTATCTTTGTCATCAGCTATCATAGCTGTAATTTTTTGGGCGGGAGGAAAGGAGAGCATTTTGCATATATTGCAAAGTGTTGTATCAAGCAAAATTAATTTTTCTTATGTATATATAGCCAAGAACTATCTAGGGGCAAGTAATGGGTTTGATATAGGATGTGTTTGGTTAAAATAGTTTTTTTCTCAGCCTCCTACTGGCAGACACCATGGCATAAGGAAGTGCTATAATTTGACAGTTTCTTTCTTTGTTGAAGGAATGGGAACATGCTTTTGTTAAACATGTAACAACAAACTTTTCTGATTGTGATTATAAATTAATTCCCTTACAGCTTTAATTGCCTGTTGCTTAATTTTTCTGCCAGCAGGTAGGTTAGGATTGCTGGCTCTAAATATATATTAAAAATGCGGCTATGTTATAGATAATAACCAAAGTTTCTTACTGAGCTCGTTCTAGGAAAAATGTGCTACTAATGTGACTTCGGAAAAGACGGACCTTGGCAGGCAATTGCACCCCTAAATGTAAAGGACTGATGGGTGGAGAGGAAGGTTTTACACCGTAGGCACAAATAAAGTATAAGATATTTCTGTAAATTTGGGTGACGTGACTCATTTTATTGAAATTTTGAATATATCACAACTCCCCCTTCATAAGTGGGATTGCCTTAGTGTCTATTTTGGTAACTTTAAATTCCTTCATGCTTGTTCCATCTTACTGAAAGTAAAAATTGCTTAGAGAATTCCATTGACACAATGACTACCAGACCTTTTGTTTCTGAGCAGCATTCATGCATGGGTTGTTTCACTGTTTCATGCTTCACAGAAGATTGCTACCTCTTAACATTGTGTTATTCTCCAGTTTTCTGGAGTCTTCTTTCAGAATCTCAATGAAATTCAATTCTTTTTGTATTCCTGTTCAATAATGCACATAACCCTGCCTATATACCTTAGAACAGCTCCTTTATTCCCACCCCCCTTGAATATTCTCCCCTTATTTGGGTTGGGTTTTTTTTCCTTTATATGGTTTCTCATATATGGAAGGACCTTTTCTGAGTTTGCACATGAATAATGCCTACTGTATAACTAAAGTATAAGATTGTATTCCAGTGAAAATGAATATTCAGAGATTTGTATTCCTTATTCTGTATATTTGTATTTTGAAACGTCAGATATACTCAGCCATTTAAATAAATGTGAAGGGAAGAAACACTAATAAAAATCCTGGAAAGATGTTTCTTTCTTTCATTAAAGGAGTTACTCCTATAATTAATTATTTCCAGTAAAATACATAGCGCTCAGAATCTTGACGCCTTGTGATAGTACATCTGATCTTATTAGATGGATGTTTGACTTCTCAAATTTTTCATTGAACTCTTATTTAGGAAATAAGTGCCCTCCCTCATCGTTCTGCTGTGTTAGCTCTGCCTGCTGAGGAGTTTTGACTTGTATCTGCCTACTTTAACAGTGCTTTCCAATTGTCTCTATTTGTTCAGGCTGTCACTTAACCACACATTCCAGTCTCCAAAATGCTTTGGGGTCTTAACTTAATGCTTCTTTGTTCCTTTATGTACTTCGTTCTTTTATGGACTACTGTTAGCAGAAGAGGAAAACCTGTCAGCAGCCTCATGATCAAAAGAAGTAGAAGCGACCACAGCCTTTCAGATCTTGGGCATTTATGCAAATTTCCAAATTCTTGTGAGGATCATAAAGAAGATGCAACCCATAATCAGAAGAGCAGAAAATGTGACTCAAGCTAGCCTAATTACAGACATCATTTTGATGGGTCAAGATTTCTTATGTATTATTGGGGCATACAGTTCACTTAGAAAACAACTGTGGCTGCTTGTATCATCTCTCTTCTCCATCTCTAAAAAATGAAAATTACATTTACTTACTTCATATGAGTGTTGTGAGGATTAACAAGTTACTGTGAAATGGGTTCAGCTGGCTAGCAGGGATAAGTGAATTTTCTTTTCACTTTTGTTATTGAAACTATAAACCATTAATTCCTGTATAAATTCAAACAACTGGGGGTATAATGCACATAATATATGGGATCTTAGAATGGGCTTAGTATGATGGGAACAGAATGGGCTTTCTGCCTACTTCAGTGACTTAATTTGGTTTTTTATCTGTCTCACTCATGCATGTGTAAAAAAACCCCCAACCCCCTTGGTAACCACCTCCCCACTCCTCACCCCCTCCCAAGACCCCCCACCCCCCAAGAAAAAGAAAACAACAGAAGAAAAAACAACTATCAACCAAACAACCCCAACCTGTTGATATTTATCTGTGAATCTTGCATGTTGTGGAGGAGGCTGAGCAGCTGTCATACATTGATAAAATATATTGAGTAGACACAGTACAACTTCCTTTACCTTCTTCATGATATTAGTACTGAGATTTTTGAAGCAGATACTTGTGACCTAATAATAACAAATAGAAATTGTCTAATGATGAAAACAAAAACCTCCCACTCTTTTGCAGGGCTTGAATTTTGTCTGGTTTTTTTTGTCTCTGCTGTTGAAGGCAGATTCTGTTGCTACATGCAAGTAAACACACACATACACTTCCCCTGTAGACATGATACACATTTATTGGTATTTGAATCAGAGATGCCATTAACAATTTTTAAGTGTGACGTTTTAGGTTTATGTCTTAGTTTTGGCTAGGTAGCTAGTCTTTTCATTGAAACAGAGTTAAAATGAAACAGCTTTAAATCCCGCTGATTCTTACATCTTACAGTCCAGGTAGGGATTGATATCTGAGTATACTTGCATGTTCTTCATTGCGTCTTCTTTGCTGCTTGTGTGTGTACTGAATGTTTCCCTAATTAAGTTATGACTGAGTTGGAGTATTGGTTGGGTAATAACATTATGCTCTAAATGTGCTAAATACTCTCAAAAAAGTCAATGAGAAAATACATGCTTTTCTGCAAACAGGCTATAATGCATGTATATCTGAAAGTTGGCAGGGATCTTAACTTGCTTTGTGAATGCTCATGGGTGGGAAGAAGCCGTATAATGATATTTTCTCGGTGAGAAAGCACATGCTTTCAGCTGCTAAGAGTAACAGCTACCGGTAAAGAAAGAAGGATCTGTGAGATACTGCTTTTTCCATTTGCATTAGTCCTCAGGCTGTCAGCCATCTCGATGAGTAAACAGGGCCATCAGCCATGAATGCCAGCAAGAATCAGTGGCAAGGAAAAGGCTTTGTAACATGTTTTCAGTTCTGTTAATATGCAGCCTGTAAATGGCAGAAATGATCAAACTAACTGAACTCAAAAATTACTCTCTTGAGTTAGAGCAGTAATTCACTCTCGCCCGTAAGTAAATAGTCTGTAATGATAGCTGTGGCATCTTTGAGTTGAAAGCTAAGGACAAGTCTGTTTTACCATTTTTAACATTTCAGGTAAGTGAAAATGTTCTTTTTATTCTCTACCTTAGAAGACATGTAAAAAGGAGGAATATAGGAGGAGCAGTCAAATTTCAGGTTGATATTTGTGTAGGGGTTTAATTTCATAGGACTGGTAAGTGTTGGAACTCAGTTTACCAAAATACAACCGCTGGCTGCCATCTCTTGAAATGCTCGATTGGAATTTCACGCAGAAAGCTGTTTCTGAATCTGACTCTGCTGTTCACCCGAGTGATAATGTTTTGGCAAGTCACTTTGCAACACTTTTGTCTAGGTTTTTCCTTCATATATACTTCGATTCTCTGCAGAACAGGAGACATTCCTGATTATGCATATTTTTTGTACCTGACGAGTTGGGCTACAGTACCACTTGAGGGCCAGTGATCAGAAAGGGAAAAGATTGAAGAAATAAATCCTTGCGTGATCTGCAGAAAGGGTAGAGAAGAGGTTGATCAAGTTCAAAAATGTACCTAATGCAAATTCAGAGCATTCTTCTGCAGAACCTTGATTATTTGTTTAAATATGTAAGAATAATATTAATTTGTCTAGAGTGACTAGTGAGATGCATGTATACTATTAATTGTTTAAGTATAATGGTACTGCTGATTTTCTATGAATGTGTAAATTCATTCCTGCAGAGCTCAATCAAAGATGTAATGGAGTTCTCTTGTTGTGAGTTTGGGCACTAAAGATTTTTTTGTTGGTCCCTGTAGCAAATTATTCTTCAGAAAGTAAATTTATAAGCATTAATCAAACCCAGTGATTATGTTTTTATCATAATTTGTTATTCTTTGCTTTGCAACCAATTTTTAGATGTCATTTCAAATAATCAACACAGAAACATTACTTTTCCTTTTTTGTTCATTTGTTTTTTTTCCCAGAAGGACAACCAGAAGAAAAATCTGAAAGCGGCAGCGCTGGTGAGTGTGGACACTTTCTTTGAAACACTTAGGAAATTGCTTATGACTGCACCTTTTCAGTTTTAGTTTTTAAAAAATGAGTAAATTGAAAAAAAGGAGTATTTTGGTTATATTTCTAGGGTAGAATATCATAAAATTGAAAAATGACTTCATAAACTGATTGTCTGCTGTAACCAAAAGCTTAAATTATTAATATTTTTTTTAATTAAGTGAAGGGGAAAATATGATGAGGGAAAGCTTTAGAAATGTAATGTTCTTTTGAATATTTTTTTTTATTATTATTTCTCAACTTGTTTTTTTTTTAGGTTCATTGTCTGTATCTTTTAGCTTGAATTCTTTCCTCTTGATTGGAAAGTTTTTAGCAAATTTCCAATTCTTTTGTTATTTGATTTTAATTGCATAGACTAATCAGTCAGAAAAATAGTGTTCTGGTATTATACTTTCTTCAGTTTTTCAAATAAAAAAATCTTTCTTCTGAAAGATTTATGAATTCTTTTGAGAGAGTAAAAAATGGTTAGTTCACTGGTGTTACCTACCAGTTACATATTAGTCAGGCCAATGATGACTTAAGTACAGTTAGAAATTCTAAGGGGGCTTCTAAAACTGCAGTTGTTAAGTAAAAATGTTGGTGTCTTTTTTACACAGTTCAGCGTACTAAATAGAAGTATTGCCCTTTGATGAGTATGTTTCCTGTGAAATGGGCAACATGCTTGTATTAGAGAGATTCCTCAGGCTACCTGATATCCTAATGATTTTGCTTCTGGTCGGAGCTAGTCTGTGCAGGCTTCCTTTACAGCCACGGAAGGAGACAGTTCCAGAAAGTTGTATTCTAACATAGGTGTCTGCAAGTGCAATTCTCGAGCAGAGCTCTCTTGAGGCTGTGTGTTCCCAGCCTGCTCCCTTCTCTTCTGTTAAAGCCTTTGGGCTTATGTTACTGGAATTCCCAGATGGGTGCATGACAGCATGAGAATCTTACAGCGTCAAGTATTGTTTAATAAAAATCCCCCTTTTCTGCTTTTGTTAAAGAGATGTTTCAAAAATACCGTTGACGTATTAGCGCGAGTTAAGTGCCAATGTCAGCAAGAGCCTGTGAACCTGGGAAACTAGACATAGCTAATACAAAATATATAGACAAATCTCAGTCTTGTTAGTAGAGGGATTACCTCTGATGCACACTGATTAAATAGTACCGGGACTGGGCTGACATTCATAAGTGGTAATGGCAGAGATAGCAGATGGACTGGAAAGAGTCTTGTGCCCCTGTCTTTCTTAAAAAGCAATTCCTAAACATAATACTAATGCTAGTGGGTTTTCAAAATGTCATCTTGAAAGTAATTTTTTGGACACTTCAACATGGACATGTCTGTTTCTTCTAATATTTGACTTGTATTTGAATGAATTTGACTGGAACGCTGAAATGCATTTCAGCATCGAGTGTTGTCAAAAGCATATACTTTGTGTCTGGCTAGGAGTAGGGTTTGGGTTTTGTTTTTTGTAGGAAGGAATTTGTAATATTGAGATGTTTTTTACTACACTGGCTTAAGCATGTCAAAAGACTAGTGTTAGAAATGTTATAGTTGTACACTCGTACTGAATTCAAGGTGTGTTCTATAGCTTGCAGTTTTTCTCGGTTACTTGTTAAAACCTGTTCACTCTGATTATATGTTAATTGTGGTGCAGCTTTAAGGTTATGAAGGGCTACTTTCTAGAGATTAGTGTTTTATACCACTTGAAAACTGAGACTCGTTGCTGTGGGGTATCGCATGTAAAGCAGATCTTGAGAGTTTAACTGCTAAAATGAATCAGAATTTTGACACTTGCATTGTATTTCTCTGATGTTCCTTACTTGTAGGGCTGCACCCTTTGTTTTGCTTGGCTTTTGGGTTTTTGAATTCTCTTTCAGTTTGTGTTTGAATGGTTGAATTGTCTGCTCTTCACTCTTGGCGTCTTCTCCTTGTTCTGCAAATATTGTGTAAGATGACCACGTGTTCAGTTGTTTGGATTTTTGCTTTGGTCAGAAGAATGAGTTACTGTATGCTGTGAGCTGGTTAAATACACTGACAAGATGAGTGCTAAACCCATTTGAATGAATCCAGCTGGTTGTGGGTGCTGTTTCTGAGTGACAATAGTTGGTTACACCAGGGCATTTAAAGGAGGATTCTTAGCCATCAGTTGTGTTTATTTGCTTATTCACTTTTTTCTCCAAATCATCGTGGAACTCAGATGACATTTTCCAAACGGCCTCTCGAGTAGTTCAGGTTATTGAGTGCTCCGTGTTGCTGTTCATCTGCTTTATCTTGGCCTACAATAACTACTTTTGAGGCAAAAACAACGTCTTTTATGTATTTATGCGGCACTTTAGCATAACAAGACCCTAATGACTGCTGTTAGGTATTACTGTAATAAAAATATGTAAGGTGTAGTTGTAGTTAGAAAGTTAATAAAGGAAATGAATGAGACAACATTCAGAAATTCTTTGACTTACCTCCTTAAAAATCTCCCCCACATTTTTACATTGGGAGGGTGCTGTCAATCTTCAGAATTTCTTATGTCCTACATTGTTAGTTGTATATGACATTTTTAGTCATGTTTATTGTTGGGCCAGTTGTGAACCACTTACAAAAGGCAAGTTGTCACCAGTGTTGCCACTCTGCTGGGTACCATGTGGAGGGAGATGAGTGGGACTGGGTCAGACCAAAGATCGCCTACCTGGTATCCTGTCCTCAGTGGTGGCCAATTGCAGATGCCTTGAGAAGAGTATAAGAACAGCACATAAGCGTAGTGGTATCTCCCCAGAACGCTTCTTCCAGCCTTTAATGATTCGCAGCTCGGAGAGATCCAGACCCAGGTGTGATGGTGTTTTATTTAACAGGCCCTTGTAGGTTTTCCTTCTATGAAGTATCCCTGTTCGGTTTTGAGCCCATGTAAACTTTCAGTGTTCATGATATCTTGAAGTAGGTTCAGGAATTTCATGGTTACAGTCAAAATATTCAGGAATTAAGGCATACCTGAAACAAGTTTACCTAAACTAAATTTGAGCTCCTTTTGCATATGCAGTTTGATAATTTTAGATGACTTTTCCCATACAAAAATCCTACTTGATTAGTGCATGTTATAAACGGTGCTCAGGGATTCAACCAGTGTTATTTAATGCCTGAAGGCTGGTTTATGTTAAATGTGAAAGAGATGTAGCAAATTACACATTTGGCTAAAGGAAAAGAGAAATGACAATTGTCTTTTTTCTGTATGATGCTGAGCAAGTGATTTAAACCCGAATATCTGTATGTAGCTCCTGTTCACTTCTGGCTTTGCCTGCACCTACCTATAAGTGCTGTTGTGGTTACAGAAGCTGTGAGAACCAAGCATTTTTGCCAGTTAAAGTCTGACCTGTCCCCTCCAACCCCCCCAAGTAAAAAAATACCCAGAAACTGCTGTCATGTGCCTGTGTAGTCTGTTGAGAATGATATGGTAAAGAAATGTATTCTCATGTAAGAGCAAATGTAATTAGGTGCTGTCTTGTGGAAGTGCATTAAATGAAGGTTGCATGGGCAGCAATAATGTTGCCTAAGCTTTGAGAATGTAGTTTTGAAAGCATAGTATTGCTTTTTTTGGGGGGAGGGGCACATATCAGCTCTGTACACAAACTACAGATGCATCTTTTTCTTCAAGAATGTGTACATCAGGGAGTGTTAATGTGCAACCTACTACTTGAAATTCCTGAACCTACTTCAAGTCAATTGAAATCGTGTTGTATCCACATTCCATCTCTTGAAGTCTTGGAGTTTATAGCAAACAGCAGCTTTCAGTACTTAGCATGCTTTGGGACAAGGTGTTAGTCATCTCTTTTCCCTCAGCCTGCCAGTGAGTAATACAATGAGGCAGAGGCACCATTGGGACCATTTCTGATTTGACTTTCGGTAAAAGGAATAAATTATCTGAGTTGCTGCAGACAACATAGTGTGAACCTAGTATTAAAATTTTGCCAGTTGTGAACGCACACGTTTGACTGCAGACACAAATATACAACACTTGAATTGTCTGTAGATCACATTTGCTTAACTTTTTGGTGTTGCAATAAAAAAATTCAGGTGCTGATTATACATGTGTTGGAATATTTGAAATTCAGTGTAAGGACTTTGATGAACGCTGAACTGCATGTGCTAAAATCAGCAATTAAAAAGGCTGATTTAAGGCCTTTAAAAGGCTGTTAAAGGCACAGAGTTCTTACGTTATGACACAGAACTGTATAAAGCTGCTAAATGCACGTTTGATTTTATCCACTTTAAAGCAGTTAACATATATTAATTATACTTCAAAAGTTAAATTCTAACTGAAAAATTGTCATAATGAGGAATAAAACAATAATTAATTAAAATACCAGCTCACAGCTCAGTGCTGCAGATAACTTAGTTATGGAATCTGCCATTTTCAAGCCACAAAAACAGTCTTTGTCTTGAAAATATAACTGGTTTTGTTGGCAGATAAATGCAACAAAACTTAAAATACAAGCTTCCAAGTAGTTTTCCAGGAGCCGTAATCAGTAATGAGACTCCATTTGTAGTGTTAAAACACACAAAGAAGCAACAATTCCTGCTTTAAGGTTTATGTAGTCAAAGCCATTGTAGTAAATACTGTGGAGAATCAGAGAAGGAGCAAAAAAGACATGGATTTAATATAGGTCAACATTAACTGAAGTTAAATTTTTTAAGAATTTGCATATTTGGCCTTAGTGTCCTTAGGGTCTGGCTATTTGTTTTAGTGTACTGTATTAATATTCTAGTATGTAAGTTTGCCTGAGCAGCACTGATGTATTTGTTGTCATTCAGTCTCTATCCTGAGAGCAGAATCCGATATAAAACAGCGGGAGTTAATCCCACGAGTCTACTCTGTTCTTCAGCAGTGTCCACATCCCGCTTGTTGAAGTACTGCACTAAGCAGAAGCACGCTTTTGGCTTGTATCAGAGTTCTTAGTCTTCCCTTCTGACTCTCGAGAAATCCCAGGAATTTCAGCTGTGCCTGGCATTACAGATTGTGACTCCACAAATCGTGTTTGTCTTCTGCGGGGGATTTTGCTGATTATTGCAGTTGACCTACCAGCACGATCACATTTGATGGGTTCAGACCTTTGCGGCATTGCAAATTAGAGCCTTGAATGATGGATCAAAGGGCCAGAGGGAGATCAAATGCTTGCTGCCTTGGCCAGTACGAGACTGGTGTGTAGCAGATGTAAAGCTAGCAGGAGGCAGTTTCAAAGTAAATAAAAAGAGGCGGTTCTGCACTCGGAATGTAATTGAGCTATTGAATTCCTTGCCAGAAGATGTGGATGTAAAGGTGGTATTTGCTAAAGGCTTACCTGACCTTGGAGGAGATCAAAGAAGTACGTGAAAGAAAATCCACCAAAGGGTACAAAGATTGAGAGGACATCTGATTTAAGAGACCTCAAACCACAAAAGCCTGGTGGACACTGGGATACATACCCAGTAGAACAGTTGTACATCTCTGCTCTGCCCTTAAGCTTTTTCATGGATATCTGCTTTTGGCCACTTTTCTGGAGTTGTGAAGCAGACCTTTAGACTGGTCCAGTACTGTACTCTGCTTCCCCACAATTTTTTTTTCCCCCAGTTCTCTACCGTTGTTGCACAGCTTGCATCGGGGATAGGTGAAGTGTCTGTTTTTTTAACCATGGAAGTAACTTTTGAGGGGGAAGGCAATGAAGGCAAAGGCACTAAGGTTGTGTGTCAGCTCTGCCTTTGCTAACTGCAGCTGCGAGAGCACTGGAGGCTGCAACACAGTAGGACCTGAGCTTGCTGTATGCTTTGAGTCTGGAAACAGCCTAGCAGAGCTCATTTGGTGCTCTTCCTGAGCTATAAGGCTTTTCCAGCCCCAGCATCTTGCCAACAGCTGTGGTGATACAGGAGCAGGAACAGCGTGTAGCTGTGCTACAGCATACTGTCTTACTCATGCAGGTTGTCTTAGGGATTTCTGCACTGTACTCTGTGGACAAACCCTAAAATCATCATCCGTGTGTGGCAGAAAAGTCTTACAGGGATGGACTTTTGTCACAATATGAGAAGGCATAAACTAGCCTACATAGTAGATTTCTGCCATGTTGGGCAAGAACCTTATTTGCTGTTCATTTTAGAAAATGTGCTGGAAATACCACAAGACCTGGCAATGCTGCAGGCCTTAGATAAAGTTAGTATTGATAAGACTGAGAGTACCTTTTTCTCTGTTTAGCTGATTCTTATCAGCCTGGCTTGCAGGACCTTTAATTTGTCTCCTCAGAGATTACGAGTGTCAGCATTGAAAAAATGTACTGCCTTATCCCTAATACTTGCCAAAAGCTTTATTTAAGTAGTGGAGAGGCAATAAATGACTGGGTTTGGTGTTACAGTTGCTTGTTCTGTTTACGTTTTTTGATACTTAGCCTGTTCATTGATAGTTTGTTTGCTTAATTTTTTCTTCCTAATTGAGAGTCTGTACCCACCTCTGACCTGTTCTTTTTTTTCTTCATCTGTTCACTATGGTACAAAACCAAGAACCTCCTTTGAGATAACAAGCAGCTTTCTGTGGAGCTGCAGCAGTAGTTTTGTAGCTCAAGGTTTTCTATTAACAAATTATTAAAGTGAATTCCTCTGACTGCTGCTGCAAAAAAGAAGCCTGCTTTTCTGAAACCTAACATATGAAAATCCAAATGAGAATTTTTAATTTTTTTAAAAAAATTAGTAATTTCAGGATAATTGGAAGTTACTTGTGTTGTACAACTTTAATGTTGCACTGTGTGGGCATCTGCCTTCTCCATAGACCGAAGGTCCTCAGGTGATTGTCTCTGACACAGAGTCCCTCAGCCCTTCTTTTCACCTCCTAGTGGTCAGGAGATGCAGCTTCCTCCCCATCCTCACTCCTTGGGGAATCCAACACTGCAAGCTTCCCAAGCATCAGTCCCACAGATCTGGCGAGCCCCTTGGATCCTCATCTTCCTGAGGCATTTCCCTAGTGAGCAGCATTGGGCTTTTAAATCTGAATTCTCGTCTCCTTGGTGTCCTCCTGCGGCTGGTGAAGTGCCACCCCTTACACAGGACACTGAATCTCCCTTCACGAGATATGCGCAAGAAAACCTGCCACCTTCTTTTGGTGAGGCTTTCCATTCCTGGAACAAAGCTGCTGTTGAAAGCTTGGGGTTGGCTGGTGTCAAAGGCAAAAAAAAGGCGTATCCTGGAAAAGCGTGGAGATCTAGTTTTTCAGGTAAGTGAAATAATGCTTGGGGTGGAACTAGTGGAATCCCCCTTTAATGTCCAGAAAGACGGTGGGTTTCATGAACTCTCTATAAACCAAGGTTATGTCTCCCAGAGTCACACCACCAGTAAGCAAGGCAATACTGTAGTTGGTTTTAGCATTATCAGAAGTTTACAGACCTTCAGAATGGCTCGATTTGTAAGTCATCTTCTAACTAGTTGGTTTTGAAACCTTAACATGTTGAACTTGCATGTCATCATGTCCTAATAGTGTTTTAAATGAGTAGCTGCTGTTTACAGCTATAATTATTGTACCAGCTTTGTGAACGGTTTTGTTTCTGAAGTGGCAGAGCAGTATTCTTTTCTGAAGCTTAAAATGAACAAACGTGGTGTTAAATGATAATGGCAATGATGTTAAACTGTTACCAGCACAGATAGAAACAGCTTTTTGGGAGACTGTTGCTTTAGCTGTGTGTGGTACTCCTACTACGCACATTTTTAGGAAAAGAAATGAACTGTCTAGTTCTACAGGATATTATGCGATTTCCTTCAGAAATAAAGGCAACTGCGCTATCTTTTTCCAAGTGCTTGCTCGTCTGTATTCCTCAGGTGTCATCATACATCTCCCTCCTACCTTCGCCAGTCCGTGCCACACTTCTTGTTTTGTGGGATTTTATTGTGAATGATGATAATGATTTATAGAGGCAGTATTTTGAGACAGTGTTCTCTCTGATACACCAGTACATAGGACTTACAGAATGTCTATTTCAAAAGTAATTAAAAACCATAACGTTAATTTTCTGATCTTAAATTTCTCATGCTTTATCAATTGCTTTTGTTTCAACCTAGTAAACTATGCAAGCCTGTCTCTTCATATGAAAATACCTTCAGGTTTATTAACTAGTAGTCATTTTCCTCCCAATCTAAGAATTTCTGTCCTGTGTTGTAGAACAGGAGACAAAATGAGGGTTAGGCAATAGTTATTCAGCAAAGACGAAATAATTCTAGCCTAAGAAAATAATATTTTGTCATAGACCTAAGTTAACTCGCCCCCTTCATGCCCGGTCCTGATTCATTAGTCAACAGAATTAGGGCAACATGACCCTTCTACCCAAATAAATTCATGGATGAGGCACTGCCGTTATTAAATTGGAATATTTGTTGCCTGCCCTCATTCTGCTTGTATACTAAAGGAGAGAGAAGGAGGAAGATAATTTTCTTAAGCTGTTCTCATCTTCTTGAATGGAAACCTTGTAATGCTTTTATGTAAGAGGTGAAAATAACAATGCCACTGATTGCTGCAAATGATGATGTAGGTTTTTTTCCCCTTTAGGATCTAGAGAAATATTACCTACTGTACAAGAGGAGTGACCAATTGTCGCTTACACAGTTGTAATAGGCACAAATGCAAAAAGACAATTAAAAATGAGACATGAGTGTTTGAAAATGTCAATAGTGCAATTATGATGCTGTGAAACACTGGTCAGTGGGTGAGCAGGTCATGAAGGTGTCGAGTTGGAGCTGTAATTTGACCTTGTTGCGCAGCCTGTGTATTTCGCAGCATCAAGGCTACCTCCAGAAACCACATCTGGCTCTGGAAGTCACGGGCAGTAAGGGGCTGGAGACTGAGGAAATACTTGAAGGAAGCATCGTAAATGGTTTTTCTGGTTTTGTATTCTTTCCTAGGCATATCTAACTAAGCCTTACAACCTGCTGGGTGAAAGAAAAATGAAAAGTAGTTGTATGGTGGGGGGGAAACAAGATAAGGGGAAGGATATGAGGGTCAAAGGATCAAAAATGGGAATTCTGCCCAGAGATGTGAAGAATCAGGGGACGGAAACAGTTCACAGTCACCAGGGGACACTAGGCTAGATAGACCTTAGTCTGACGTAGTGCAGCCACTCTTAGGTTTTTTCCTTATGTAGAAATAAAGCATATAGTCAGTACCTATGCCAAGGTACTGCCAAGTGTGATAAAAGAGCCCTTGGCTTCTCCTCCACTGGTAGAAAAGGTGGGTATTTTGACCAATTTGGCAGCTGTATGTATTTTTTTCATGAGCAGTCATTCAAGGAATTCACAGGGGCAAGGGTATTCCTTTTTGTCGTGTATGGAGGTCAGTCCTGCCTTCAGCTCCTTCTGTCCTTTCTGCTTGGTGGCCCCTTTTCTCACCCAAGAAAATGGGCAGGGAGGCAAGTGGAGCTGACCAAGCCTGGGAGAAGGTTAAGTGCCTCCTTGGAGAAGACGGAGGAAGTTCCTCTTTACTCATACCCGAGCAACTGAAGATCATCAGAGAAAATTATGGAAATTGTCGTTCATTCCTGATACTTGCAGGACTGTTCTGATAAGGTCATTGTGATCCAAATCTTAATGAGAGAAAGAGGAATAGAAATACTTTGCATGCACATGATATTCTAAGTAGTGTTGTTAGAACAACTGATAGTATTTCTGACTTGAGCACTTGATTTTGCAGCTTTCTTACTTTCATAGTAGCACTAAATATGAAATTTCTGATCTTAAAGAAAGGACAGAAAAGGTAACTGATGTATAACTGGCTACCTTTTCTGGTACACCAGAAAAAAAAGAAGTGTGGTGCAACACAAGTATTGGAGTGACTGAACATATGCAAAATATATTCACGCTATTTTTAGTATATTTATGGAGTAAAAAGGAAACATTATTCACAGTACGAAGGTTTTATGTGGTCATTTTATTCATGTACCAAAGCAAGACACCCCTGGTCTGAAAAATTCTTCAAGTTTGTAACTAGTTCAAAGTGTTTGATTGTAGCTGATATGGTGTGATTCAACATAGTTGTGGATTTGTTCGATGTGAACAGGGAAGAGAATGAATTTTTTACCCCTGTCTTCCTTCTGTTTCTGCTGTGTGAAACAAACAGCTCAGTGAGGTGCCTCTGAGAGATGGCATGTAAAAATTTCAAACCCTGACACTTGTAGAAATGCATGAGCACTCATGAAAATCTGAAGACAAGATTGAAGTTGGTGTTACAGCAGATGACTTTACATGTACGCTATAGATGCCAGTATTATTTGCACAGAAATAAAAAAATATGCAGTGAAAAGTGTGTAACATAATGAATCATTGAGTTTTAAATTAAAAAAACAACACAGGAGGGTTTTTTTACTAGTGATTAGGGAAGTACGTTTTTAACTTAAAAAAAGGCGTTTCAAGTGCTCTTTCTTTTTCATAGGTTAAGAAGGAAGTAGGTACTCTGAACCAAAGGCCTGGCAAATAAAAGCTTTCCAGTAAATCTTTTAAGGACAGCTCTACAATATTCTTAGAAGATATTTCAGATGGTTTGAATTTTACCTGTGATTACCAGCTTGTGAATAGCTTATATTGCAAAAATGTTTTCTACAATAAGTGCAGAGCCATCAAATTCTCTACTGCTTTTTCATGGGTGAAATCATGCTACGATGAAAAGCTGGTACTGGTTTCTGATGCTGAAGTGCTAACTATTCCTTGATGTTTGCCGTCCTAAGAGTGCAACTGAAAGGCAAGCAACCGCAGTGTATTTTAATTAACATATAAGTATATTAATTGTTTGAAATCAACATTGATTTTTGCTAGTTTTCTTTTCAACTGCAATGACATTTTAGATATCAATCAAAGTTCTATTACAAGTGAAGGTTATAACCAAAAGTGTTTACGTGAAAATGGATGATTTGACATCCTAGGAGCAACAGCCTCCTCCAGACTTTGTGCTTATGCAGGCTGTGTATTTGACAGCACTCAGACCATGCCTCTTTAAAACTTGTAGATTAGCTGTGGAGCTTTTTTAGATTGTCTTGTCACTTTTTCCTGCTCATGTAGACAGTTGTGTCCACAAAGGGCTTTTCACGTAATTGTTCTGTGTGATGGTGTTTCTAGTTCTTTTCCTAGAAGATGCACAAGATTTTGGATTTCTTTTAGTGGAGCTTTCAAATTTATTTTTCACAGAAGTCCTAGAGATTCTTATATTTACAAGATTAGTGGTTAATGAGGATTTTTTTTGGAAGATACTTGAACATAGCTTCAGGGGTGGAAAAGAGGGAGGATGACATGCAGTGATGGAGTTCTAGCTGGGATGGCCTAGGAGTGTAAAAGAAGTGTGTAAAGAATTTTTACTATATTTTACTATACATCTTTCATTTGTTTGGACAAACTCAGAAAAGTTTTGGGATACATGAACAGTTCTTCAGCTTGTATGCCTGAAAAGTACATCCCAGTACTACTAAGGATGGATTTGTTACCTCTGAAATCTGAAAGAAAACTGTTCTCAGCCTGTCTTGTGTTAGCTGTTTTCCTCGGTTGTCACTTCTAGTACGGATTGTACTGCATTTTGTTGACATTCTTAGAGGGGCTTTTTTTCTGTACAACATTGATGTTTTGGGAAAGTTGAGAAAATACTTGGTTGGTTTTTCTTTCTTTAATAGCATTTTATTGATTTTTTGGATTAATTTGAGCTGTGAATGATGGTTGGGTTCAATGATGAACAAAGCTTAAACTTACAATTAGTGCAGCTTCTTTTGCCCCTTGTGATGATTTTTCAGTCCGGTTTTGCAGAGTGACCGGTTTGTAATGCTTGTGGTTACATTAGTTACAGTTGTTCCACCAAAGCGATTAAAAGTTTGTTTAAAATATAAATGAAAAGATTTGATAAATAGTGGAGATGAGGAGAAAGAAGGTATATGTTCCATTACTTAATGCCAGCAGGTGCTCTATTCAAAACTAATAGTACTAGTTGCTTTTAGTAAGCCATTGTGCAAAGGAGGGCTGTGTTAATTGCCTGTCCTTAGCAGCACAAATGATTAGTAGGAAATAGTGACTTTAGCATTGTAGGATGTCATTACTGGAAACCTGTTACACAAAACTTTATGTCAAATATTTTTGTTAGCCATTTGATATATATATATATATAATTACAAAATTTAACATTCTGTGCAGATTCAACTCATTTCCCAAAATAGAACTAATCCCCCCGACATTAATTTGTTGATTTACATGTTTTTGGCAATCGTTATTAATGTAGTACCACAGCTGTAAATTTGGTTTTAAGTGAGCTGACAAATTATTTAACTTTAAAGTCAAGTTGATTCATTTTAAACCCTCTTGCAATCTCAGTTTTTTTGCAAATTCAGTACAATAGATTAGCATAAACACTAATGAACATTCAAAATTATTTATTCCAGTTAAAATCCACTCTGAATTTGTTATAAGCAAAACATATTGTAAGCCTGCTTATTATATGAAAATTCTCTCACTGCTGTTCAGCAGAGCAGTTAGGTGTATGCATGTTAGTCATAGAAGTACACAAAAATTCAGCTGGACTCTGGGTGAAAGACAGCATCAAGAAAACATATTACAAAGAGCATAAAGCATTCAATCTGTGTTTACAATGTTTAACAGATCTTTTTTATTAAATTCAGGCATAAAATTCCCATTCAGCTTAAGTAAGTCAGAGATGGATGTCATTATGAGATTTACATACCATTAGCTCACATCAATTGATTAGCAGCCGAGCTCTGTGGTACAAGGCTAGTTCGATACGTTATTTGTGATGCCAAGAGGCTGCAGGTCAAGGAGCTTTGCTGGCTGCATACTCATTTCCTTTGCTTTTGTGATTACTTGATAAAATGAAGTGCATCACTGTGAACAATTGACCCTTTGGAACAATCCAGACTGGTCAGCAGCCTAAATCCACATTTTAAAGCCATCATTATAGCCTCAAACTTAAGAGTTTCCAGGGTGCAGACAAAGGTGTTGTCCTCCTTCAGTACCAGTCGTGTACCATTTTCAGACTTTATGAAGTACTTGAATTGAATAATATTTGAAGATACCGAAAACTCCTCTGGAAATCCATCCAGCCTGCTTTTGGACACCAGTACAATTCTGGATTTAATTTTTGCAATGAAATCAGGAGCATTACAAAAGATTCTAAGTCCTTGTGAACGGTCGTGGCTGTCAGTTATTTCCAGGAAAGTAGTCTCTCTCGATGCTAGCTGTTCCTTCTCCCACCTTGATTTCACTGCATCTGAGAGTACCTTAAGCTGGAAAAAATCTGCTTCTTGTGCCAAAAGTTGATTTTCTCGAAACCCTTCTGGTAGAAGAAGTTCTCCATTTCGTAGGAAGTTGAGAATGTGTCTGAAAAGGAGTCCGTCTCTATCGATGAAGTAATGACCATCTGCATCGAATGGGCACATTATTTTTCCGTTTATGATCCCTTCAAGAAAAGAATCTGGATACTTGGTTAGTGTCTGTTTTTGTGTGATATATAGATAGCCACCAACATTCAGAGTAATCAGAGACGTTTTATAGTCCTTGTCTTGCTCAGAGCCTTCAGAGTTGCTGTGTTTTTCTTCGCATTCCTTTTCTCTTTTGTTTAGTTTCCTCTCCATTATTGAAGCTAGGACAAAAAGCCGGCTATCTTGCTTTGTTCTTGTCAGCTTGCAAAGAGTTTTTTTGTTTTGGTTTGGTTTTTTTATATAAAAAAAGCACCTTTATTCAGCTCCGGCACGATATTGGAATGGAAATGCTGCTAGCATTGCTCCGACTGTCAGCTTGGGTTTGCAGTAGGTGGCGTATCAGCTGTGTATGCAGGGAGATATCAGGAATATGACTGTAGAGGAGAATTTGCATTTAACTGTATAAGGGAAGAAGGGTATAACAACTGTCGGTCTCTTTCTTTCCTTTAAGTCTTAAGAAGTTTATATAGTTTTGGGGGTTATTCACAACACATACTACTATTCTAAATGACAGCTTATTTTTAATACTTTAAGATGTATTTGTAGTACCAGATGGCCAAATCATGTTTAGCATTTACGGTGTTAAACAGATAGCTTCATTTATGTTTCAAGGATTTTAATTTTCGCAAAGCATGTTTTTGCATTTTTTTTTGGTACCGATTACGGTACCTGATGCATACAGCAGGACAAGACTGAAAGGAAAGGTGTCCCTGTCTGTACGAAGTGGGTGTCATCTATGGACACACACATACTCCTCATTTATCACACACGTGCATAGTGGTAAGATGTTTTCACAGGAGAGACTCCAGAAGCGATGCTGAGGACTTGTTGGTCTGACTGTTTTAAGTTTGTGGTTAAAGCTTCCATTTGCAGTCGGTGGGAGTATCTGCACCAAACAAGAACTGCAGCCTGATCAGGTTTTGCTTTTTGCCTTTCTCTGCGCCGCAGATAAAAACTGTTTTAGAGAAATTTACCATTTATATCAGTGATGGGGTTGTTTTGGTTTTTTTTCTTTAAGTCAATGAGGCTATCTGTCATCAGTTTGTTCTTTCTTGATAGAAGCAACTCAGCTGCCCTGCGGAACAAAGGGTTAGTGTGCCTACAGATAGCTCTGAACATCACATAACATTATAGCTTAGCAACACTTGGGGACGGCGAGGGGGGGAAACACATCGGCAGAGCACGCCTGAATCAAATGGCTGTCTTCTCCCCATCAATCTGTGCTTGGAGGCTCGCTCCCGGTTGCCTCTTGGGAAAAGGTTTCCCCTTTAAACATTTGCAGCTTGGAGCAGGGAAGGGGAAGCTCCTCGCACATCTGTGTGCGTTTCCTTGGGGAGCGGGCGGGAGCCGCAGCGTACGTTCCCCAGCATGCGCGGGAGCCAGCGCTTACCTCAGGCTGCACCTGGAGAAGAGGTCCCATGTTTTTCAAGGTGTATTTTTCACTTTACAGGTAGATGTATCCTGCTTTGCCTGATCAGCAGTGAAAAGTCAGATTATTCTTCTGCTCTATAGCTGTTATTCCTACTGCTTCCACTGTCTTCTAAGGTTGTTTATCAATACTGTAGAGTCATCACTGTCATATTTTATTAATTGGTAACTGAATCTAGTAGAAATAAACGCACTCTTTTTTCACTCGCTGTTCTCCTTGCCAGGTTATCCCTAGCACTGACACGCTAAATTTTTCTGCTGCTGTATGTGATATATTAAGCAGATATTATTCATTAGATTTGATTTATCAGGAATTAGTCATGGGTTTACTTTTAACTCTTTGATGTCATTGATTCAGTCAAGGAGATTTCAACCAGTTTCTAGTTTTAGACACTTAGAATTTTTCAAAATTAACTCATTTCACCATTATTGAATGAATAATTGAGAAAATGAATGAATCAAATAGTTTTAAGTATGTTTTTTTTTTTCATTGAAGGAGACTTCTGTTCAAATTTAGTTTATTGTCAAGTGATGGAAAATTCAGTTAATGTGCTTGGATAGTGCATAGCTACAGTGCTGAACGATTTTAGTGGCTGTTAAAGCCTAAGAGAATCATTTCGGTGACGCTTTCATCTTACATAGTGATCTTGAAGTACTTTGAAGCTGAGCTAGATATGTCCTGGCACAAGTAAGTAGGGATTTCCAAGGAGAGCTGGGATTTGTAAAAGATAGGAAATTTTTCATGGCCAGCTAAACTGTCTACATTTTAAGAGACAGCAGTTACAGAACAGTATCTGCTCGCTTAGTTTTTCATGCTCATCATCTTCTCAATGTTCTAACGCTTGCAGTTGAGATTTTCCACTTTTCTGAACAAGTAAGTATTCTTCGAAAGATCATGCCAAATCATTTTAGTGGTTTGTATGATAAAATATTCAAAATCGATTTGATGTGGAAAATATACTCTTTAGAGATCATGAATATTTACATTTAAACCTTTGAGACTTGAAAAATGTAGAACTGCCGCAAATTTTTCATCACCACAAACCCATGTAACGTTACTTCACTGCAGCTGACAGTCATCTGTAACACAAAATTGGAGGCTGGCACATCTCTGAAAATTTTCCACTTTCTAGGCTGTACTATAAGACAACTTTTCAAAAAAGCCCTTGTTCTTTGTATGTACTTGGTCATAAAATATGGTATTGCAGTGCATGTAGTTTTAGTGAGGTAGGAAATATTTCAGTGGTTTCATATCGCTCAGTGTTTTCTGAAGGTGTAGCTAGAAGAACTGAATTTCCTTTTCTCTGTCTTTTTGTCCACCTTCTGGAAGATCATCCAAAAGTTCTTTTTGGTAAAGATAAACAAGTATTTCTTGCAATCAAGTCTGGGGACTTGGACAGCTCTTGTGCTCTTAGTTGTGTTGTGTGCCAGGCACATAATAGCTGAAATGTTCCCAGTGTGTCCTGGTTGTTCTTCCTTCCCACTTGGATTAAGACAGTGCGACTTGCTGTTGTGTGCTTTCCCATGCCATGAGCAAACTGCCTCTGTTTCTGCCCTGTACAGCTGAAGCATCCTGCTTGCCAGTATTGGTGGCCAGCAATCCTGAAATGGCTGCTGCTTCACAAATTGTTAGTGTCACCCGTTTGCTGGGATTGGCCATGCAAGGGAGGAATAGCACTGGAATCCAGCAATTGCAAGGGTATTGTTTTGGTTCCAGATTAAGTCAGAAAATACATTACACACTCTCGCTCATGCACACTTAAGAGAGTGGCTGTAGTAGTAGTACTTTATTTCCGAGTTACTCCTCCTTTGGACTGTACCAGGAGGGCAATCCACAGAGCTTTTTGGTTTCTTCTCAGTCAAACAAGCCATTCCGGATACAGTGAAAATGCAGTGCTGGTGTCTATCTGGTGTCTCAAGAAAACAAATCCCAGGAGGAGGGAGATAGGCATCTGCCCCTCATTCTGTGCTACGTGTTTCCTTTCGGAAAATAACTTCACTCTTCCTCAACTTCCATCGTTCTCCTGAACCTCCTGGTCTGGAAGCTTGAGCACACCATGGAGCTGAGAGAGGACTGGAGCACACCACAGGAAGGTTGGTGCTTTACCAATGGTTCAGCTTACTCGCATGTCCAAACAGCATCAGCTTCACTGAGAGTCTGCTGTCAGTGAAAATGAGCCGGGTTGCAGAAAACAGCCACTTACATTTATTGCAGTACAAAAGGATATGAGGAGAAATCTCAGCTCTAAGAGGTGGAGAATTTTTGAAGTGTATTAGGAAGCCATGCTAATGAAATCTGTTTGGGTTATCGAGGCAATTTGCTAGTCATTTAATGTCATAACACAGAAAATTGGCCAGGTTGTTGGACAATTAAACCATTCAATAGCTACTATCTCACAGTGTTAATAGTGTAGACATTCTCATTCCAATAATAACTCCAGCATGTTGATTAACAGCTGTTGAAGACAAGATCTACACACTAATTAAAACTGAAGATTTTCAAATCAGCAACTCTGAACAATTTGCATTCAAGAGTTTTAAAAGAGCTGTCTAAGAAACTCTATCAACAGTTGCTGTTGATAGTTCTTGAGCACTGCAGTTCTACAAGACAGAAAAAGTAAATGCTGTGCCAGTATTTGGGAGGTGAATTGGATAGCCCGGGTATTTAAAAACTAAAAGGGACTGTACAAAACCCAATAAAACATCTGACTTGGAAGTCAGTTTAAAAATTAAGGAGAGTAATATAATGCTAATCAACATAGGTGGAGGGAAAATGGGTTGTGCCCCTTTTTTTATTACAACTTGTTCAGCAAAGGAGGTAATGTTTTTTTCTGTTAAATCTTTGAGTATGTCCCATTTGTCATTTTGAATTAGAATACATGCTGTATTTGTTTCCCTTTCATTTAACTGTACAAAAATTATCTGCAGATTTCAAACTGGCCAATGTTAAGCAGTGAATTATCACTAAAATGCTGCTATGATTTAGTTCTTGGTCCTATTTATTTTTAGTCAGTGATCAAGGAGGTAGTAACTGTGAAGTTGGAGAATATACGGTCTGAGAACGTAGTCAATAAGGGGATACTTTGCTAATGCAGAATCATTTGGATAGTTGGTTAGGATAACATTTTAATATGGTCAAATATAAAGTTTATAAGCCCAGGAATACCCTGTAGATGGGGCTTGCACTACGTTATGTGTGCAGGAGGGTTAGGGCAGAGGCTCTGTCCTGTGTAATGCGTCATTGAACATGGTATCATCGTTTTGTGCAGTGGTCAGTAAAACAAACGTACTATGTATCTTTGGATGCCTAAATAATGGAGTGCCAAGCAAAGACCACGTGATCCTGTTCTCTAGCTGTGTAACTGCCAGGGAAGGGCGGTCTGAGATGGGCACCAGTTTTGAGGCTGCCCTTTGAATGGAAGAGAGGTGCCACAAAATGCCTCTGGTCTGGAATAGCAGAGCTGAGGTTTGGTGTAGGAGGGTGCTGCTTCTTGTCCAGCCATCACATGCAATAGCCTGGGAAGCCACACCGTGGTGTAAGTGGGCAGCGGGAACAACCCGGGCTTCTGACTTGGATGCTGGGATGCAACAGCCCAACTTCTACCTGCTGAGAAGCTGGAGGCACAAGTGCCCATAGCCTGTCCTTACTGCACTTTCTTCCACTTTTTCCTGCTGTCTGGGAATCACGTGTCTTCATCTCATCAAGGCAGGTCTTCATCTCTTCCTTCCCTGGCACTGCTCACAAAGAGCAGGAGCGGGTAAATTCCAGATCCTGTCCTACAGGCTGTCAAGTCTGGCTGTGACAGACAACGTCTCAGGAGAGACGTTCATGAACTGAACTTTCTCAGGCCAATAAGAATGATTAGGAAGCTGAAAAATAGGCCTAATGGAAGATTCAAGAAAACATGATTTATTTTTATTAGGCTTGATAAATGTGGAGAGTACATAAGTGCTTGGATGGGCAGAAATGCTTTCATAGCAGGCTCTTCAACTTAGCAGTCAATGGTCTAACCAGACCCCGTGGCTGGAAATTGGAGCTGGGTGCGGTCAGGCTAGAAAAGTAACACATTAACATCTCCAAGATAGTCCATCTCTCTCTTAAAAAGATAAACAACAAAACCGCCCAACCCCTGTCAGACCATCTTCTGCACAATTTCAGTAAATTTCCCCTGTGCCTGTTCATTAAGATTGCCTTAAGCCTTTGACCACATTCTGTTTATTTGATGGGGATTGTCAGCAGAATTTGAAGCTGGAACCCGTGTCTCCCCAGCATGTCTCCTGCTTTTGGCAGCTCATGATGAAGCTATGGGTTGCGTAGACCAGCCTGTCTGGAGCTGCCACCCTACACAGGGCAACTGAGAGTGTGAGATGCTTGGGAAAATGTCTCTTTTCCCTTCTAATCACTGGTCTTAGTTAGTCTTCCAGACCTATTCATTTATCTTGTACTATCTGCTTTATTTTGAGTAGGTATTTTTAACAAGGAATTGCCACTTTCATGCCTTACTCAGCCTTTGGCTTCTAGGCTGCTGTGACTATAGAAGTATCGAGGCAGATGTGTGACACTTTAGATGTCCTTTCATTGCATCTCTAGTTTGGCAACAAGTGAAGACAAGTCTCTGAATTTGAGTTTGGTAAATGAGGGCTAATTAGGCTACGAAGGGAGTAAAAACTGTGTTCCCTTACTGCAGTCCTGCATCCAGAGGTTTGCATGCATCTTTGCAAATTTATTCAGCTAGGCTCTGTGGATGTGTTAAAATCCCCAAGAGGGTCCAGGGAAAGTGGGACATAAACTTTGGCTTTTGGACAGTGGATGAGCTTTGACAGCAGACTAGCTTAGCTGCAAGGTGGTGTTCTTGGAGACTGCAGGCAGCCTTGTACTGTGAAGCAACTGGAACATTAAAAGCCAAATCCGGATCAGTGGTCATTAAAAGAAGGTATTAGCTAAGACATCAAAGATGAGATATTATTAAGGATAAGCATGTTTAATTGGCAAGTTCATTTCCTAAATAGTTGGTGTGGAGGAGCTATCTCGTTCACTGATTCTGATTCTTAAAACTTATGAATAATTTGAAAATTATGCAAGGTGAGAGATTGATAGCGGCATGTCAGTGTGCAGGCAGCTGGGCTGGGTGGCTCAGATGACTATAGGCTAGTTAGCCTTGAACCTGGACCATAGAAACTAGTGGAAAAATTGTTACGGAGTTCACAAAGTAGAAAAGATCAGAAATGTAATGAATGCTAGCAAACATGGCTTTATGTAAATGTTTTCTGGTCAAACAAACCTTTTTTTTTTTTTATTTTGGAGATTGTGAGTTTGGTAAAGTAGCAGCGTGTTTTCAGCTTGCTTAACATTTCATGTTGCACATTATTCAGAAACTTGTGATGTGCTGATTTATGTCCGGGGGAAAAGAAAAAAAAAACAAAACAAGCACGGAACAAGATTAAAAACTGGCTGACAGTTACCAGAAAGTAATTATCAGTAGGAAGCCACTCGGGTTGTAGTTTGAAGGGCTTTCTCCAGGATTAGCAAGAGCGACAGTAGCAAGTGAGAATCACTGCTTATAAAATGTGTTGTGATTGACACAAATGCTGGTCAGACAGTGAATAACTATGACGGAACTGTCACAGTGTGACCAGGGTCACTCAATTCACAGAATCTGTTTAAAGACAGTGCATTTTAACCAAGCCAAAGGCAATTATACACCTAGAAACAGGGAATGCAGAGCACGTAGGTAAAATGTGAGGCTTAGAAAAGACTCAAAATAGATATCTTAGTGATATAATAGCCAGTCAGCTCCATCAACCCCCAGAGCTTGATTTTTACAGACAAATTGATCTTAACCCAGTTTTAGCTGTTTACACATGAAGCACAGTCATGGGACATAGACACACACCCCCCCAAACCCACGAAAAACCCACCAGCGCAGGGCAGATCATCCTAAAAGAGACGGGACTGGTTTTCTTCTGAAAGTCTCCATTCTTCCCTCTCTCAGCTGAATTCAAAGATTCTGCTGAATAACATTGAGATGGCTGAAGTGAGGTGAGAGAAATTCCAGCTCCTGTATCTGTTATTTTACCTCCCTATGTGGTTTTAGTCAGACCAGTATGATAGTATTATATCTGTTTTCTGGACTCTGTATTCTTAAAACATCATTTCAAGATTGAACAAGGTGCAGACCCAAAATCGATTTAAATATGGCATAAATGCCTTGTGGTGAGATAATGCATGAGCTTGAATTACTTCATTTATTGAAAAGGTGATTGAGATGTGACTTGATTACAATGTATAGGTACTTTCGAAGGGAGAAAACACCAGGTACTAAAAGGCTCTTTAGCATAGTATAGAAAGTCATAAGAACCAATTGCTAGAAGCTGAAGGCAAATTCATACTAGAAATTAAGCAGCAATATTAGTACCACTTTAGCCACAAATAAGTTACTAGGTTCTGTACAGAAGAAAGAGGATAAATATTATCTGTCTGTGATACACGGGAGGTTAGGCAAATTTGCCAAGTTGTTTCTCCTGACCATAAACCGTAGGAATCTGTAAAACCAGAAGTGTTTTAATAGACATTTTCTTTGTTTCATTCAAAACTACCTAGAAAAGTATGGCATTCTTATTCCTTTCAAGGATTTAGTTTAAATCAAACCAAGACATTTTAGCTTAAATGATATTAAAATATGTGGTGTCAAAGTAATCACTCTCTGCGTCATTCAGAGGGAGCAGACTTAGATTTCCAGATGTAATAATATTTCAGTCTATAAGGCAATGGAAAAATATAGAGCCATCTCAGAGTGCCTTGTCTTACTTGGCATCAATACTTCTAAGCATTTCTGTTATCTTCTGTGCCATTGCCAGGTGAAGGTGACGGTGACAGTGTAGTACCTTACACCAGTAGCAAGACAAGGTGCTCTGTTGGAAGGATATTTTAAATAGCAAGAGCTAATCAAGCCGTTAAAGCTAAGAAACTCATCCTTTGTTGTTATGCAAAGCTGTTCTCAGAGGTGTATGTTTTATATAGATTGCACTGGCGATGCCCAAAGGAGGTGGTTAAGTTGCCACACACACCTCCCCCCCCCCCCACTACACACTAGAACTTTGGAGTACAGNGTAATGGTGGTATAGATAAAACAAAAAGTACAGAATCACAGGGGTTGGAAGGGACCTCTGGAGATCACCCGGTCCAAGCACCCTGCCAGAGCAGGTCCACCTACAGCAGGTTGCACAGGGTGGCTTCCAGGTGGGTTTGGAATGTCTCCAGAGTCAGAGACTCCACCACCTCTCTGGGCAGCCTGTGCCAGTGCCCTGCCACCCTCAAAGGGAAGAAGTTCCTCCTCATGTTCAGATGGAACTTCTTCCTATGTACAAGTTTGTGCCTGTTAACCTTTTTTCCTGTCACTGGGCACTACTGAAAAAAGACTGTCCCTCTCCTCCTGGGACCCTCCCTTTAAGTATTTATAAGCATTGATGAGGTTCACCCCTCAGTCTTCTCTTCTCCAGGCTAAAAAAACCCAGCTCCCTCAGCTTTTCCTCATAAGAAAGATGCTCCAGCTCCCTAATCACCTTTGTAGCCCATTGCTGTCCCCTCTCCAGCAGTTCCCTGTCCTTCTTAAACTGGGGAGCCCAAAACTGGACACAGTACTCCAGATGTGGTCTCACCAGGGCAGAGTAGAGGGGGCGGATGACCTCCCTCGACCTGCTTGCCACACTCCCCTTGATGCACCCCAGGATGCCATTTGCCTTCTTGGCCACAAGGGCACATTGCTGGCTCACGTTCATCCTGTTGTCCACCGGGACACCCAGGTCCCTCTCTGCACAGCTGCTTTCCAGCAGGTCAGCCCCCAACCTGTACTGCTGCATGGGGTTGTTCCTCCCCAGGTGCAGGACCCTACACTTGGCTTTGTTGAACTTCATTAGGTTTCTCTCTGCCCAGCTCTCCAGCCTGTCCAGGTGGCGCAGAACGGCAGCACGGCCTTCTGGTGTGCCAGCCACCCCTCCCAGTTATGTGTCATCAGCAAACTTGCTGACGGTACGCTCCATCCCTTCATCCAGGTCATTGATGAATACATTGAACAGGACTGGACCCAGCACTGACCCCTGAGGAACACCACTAGTCACAGGCCTCCAACTAGACTCTGTCCCACTGATCACAACCCTCTGGGCTCTACCTGCCAGCCAGTTTTCGGTCCACCCAACTGTTGATTCATCTAACCCACACTTCTAAGCTTGCCTATGAGGATCCCGTGGGAGATGGTGTCAAAAGCCTTGCTAAAGTCAAGGTAGACAACATCCACTTCTCTCCCCTCATCTATCCATCCAGTCATGGAGAAGCAGGTGTTTGCCCACCATCACTTCTTTCTTCCTCTCTACATCAAGTTGCTTTGAATTTTTAGGCTTTTCCACTGTTACAGAGTAGGCTGGTACTATTGCATTGCTCTGTTACTCGTTGTTGCTTTAGGCAAAAAGGTGTTCACGTTGGATTACAAAGTGGCTGTGGTACAGAGGTGAATGCACAGAGAGCAGTAGTAACTAAAACTTAGTATGTGATCTTCTAGATTACTAACTGCAAGTTTTTGTGTCTTTTCCCCCAGTGTTAGCATACGTAGTATTACTACTTTTTCCCATGATGTTCCTTTAGTGAACGATATTTTTTTAATTGTAATAAGATGAAAATAGGTTACTCCTTTTCTGAGGATAGGAATAAATTTAGTTCTTGATTTATCTTCCACTAATTTTGGATACTTTGATAGGGATCTCTTTGTGGGTTATTTTTTTCATGGTCACTCACTGTATTCAATGCACATTTCTAGAAAACAGTTCCTCGCTAGGACGAGTGCAACGATCTAGAGAAAGGAGGACCACACAGTTACCATCTCGTACTTAAAATTTGTTCTTTGTGATTAATTCTTAATAGATAAACCATCTGATGGCAAAATAGGGGATATCAGCTGTGTAAGCATGTTGTTCCTGCTTTTTTCTTTGTGTGTCTAAATAGCAGCGATTATAGAATTTACAACTGCATTTTTTTTTTTACAACACATTTTTTACATAGTGCTGAATTAGTGAAAAATAATTCAAATGTTGCCTGTGTTGGTAAATCTTATTTTAATGTCCGGTTTGGTTTTTTTTTTTTTCATTCTAGATAAACTTTCCTTGGAAGGAATAGTGGTGCAACGTGCTGAATGCAGACCTGCAGCTAGTGAAAATTATATGAAACTGAAAAGGTAGGAGTGCTCTGTGTATCTGGATATGTGATATCTGACTTCGATGCTTTTATTATTGCCTTGCTAGGGATGGATGGCTTCAGTATTATCATGGTCTTACGTAGGATTTATGCAGGATTGGAACTGTTCTTGCTGTTGCGGGGGGATTTACTGTAGGGAAGGAATGAAGGCTGGTGTGGGGCTTGTACCTCCCTCTGGTATTGTCTGGTGGGATGATGTAGAATTCTGTGTTCCAGCATGTGCAAACCTCTTAGAAGAGCACACATTGTGCCTTTTTGTACCTGGACGTATGAATATGTGATTATATTCAGATGTGATTAAAGCTGAATTTCCTAAGGAAAATCCTAAGGAAATTAAGTCCTAAGGACTTAAAGGTTTACATTACTTTGGTCAGGACACGCTTCTTGGGTATGTGTTTCTGTGTGGATTATCCAAATTTAATTTCTCTTAATACTGTCCTGTGCTAGACAAAGAGCACGTCTGAAACGATATTTAAAATGCCCAAAATAAGAAAGAGTTCAGGGAGAGGTGCCAGACCTCAACTGGCATGCTTGCCAGAAAAGATAATGGCTGAAAACGTCAGAAGTGACAGGGAAGCCACAAGACATACATTTAACTACATCATTCAGTGACTTTTGAAAATTTAATCTGATACGTCTAGAATTTACCATGCGATTCATATATCATATGGATAATTAACTTGATGATGTTCTCTAGTAATGAATCAGATTTGGAATTTAATTTTCCATTATGTTAAATACATATTTATGTATTTTAAGCATGTGTTTTTTTAATTGAATCACCCTTTTATATTGTGAGTTTGTTGTAAATAGAGAAATGTAAAGCAGGGAATTTCAGGAAGAAACTCGTCCATGACTAGTTTTAAAAGTGTCAAAAGAAATGCAAAAAAGGCAAAGCAATGTTTTTGCCCAATTCCTGATCTGTCTTCTGTGTATCATATACTACATTTACAGCACCTTATGTTTTGTTAACCTCGTATGTCATCTAAACTGCTCCAGTATTTCCCGATTGTGTTCATTTAATTCTGAGACTTTATGTTCTAGTCGTTGGCAAATCAGTACCATAAGTTTGCTCATGTACAGTGAACTACTTCATTTCAGACTGTGTTCTGTGATTGCTGTCATGATTTTTGTCATCAGTGTGAAATGGAGTATGAAGCAAATGTAATGTTACTAGAAAAGGACTCATTTCAATCTGGCAATTTTAGATGTATGCGAATATAGTCTGTGGGATGTATTTGCTTCATAATTGTTTTAATCACAGGTTGCCCGATCCAAGTGCTTTTTTGAATTTTGTACACAGTCTTCTATTAGTTGATCAGATAAGCTGCTTCTGGGAAGGCCACAGCAGGAGACCAAAACAAAACTGATAGCTTTAATGACATACTACCCAAACTTTGAATTTTTCAGCATTCTACTTTCTGTCAGGCACGGACGCACACAGCCCCTCCTGGTCTTTGATTTTGTCATGTTCAACTCCTATAGGAGCACCAAAGATACAAACATGACAGCAGGTTTTGTTTGGAAGCGCTGGCAGCTGGAAACTGATGGTACCGTTGTTTTTTCTTTCCTGTAGAAAAATTGTCAGGCTGTGTATGCCTAGTTTCTAACTTTCCATGTTGTTAAAGATTTTTTGCCTTTTACCAAAAACTAAAAAAAACCCCAAAACTTATCTGGTGGGAACCAGCATATGATTTAACAGATCTAGCAGTCACAGCCTCAGAAGAAATTGGTTTATGTCCAGATACCATCTCTGGTATTTGAGTAGTAGGATCTAACTTTCCACTCCCTTTACTGTCTCCCACCCTCAACATGCTGCCGTCTGTGCTTAAAAAAAGTGACAGCATTGAAGATAAACCACATAAGTTATAGAACTGTATTATATTAAACCACTTTTATTCACTTTTCTATTTACTATTGTGCTTTACATGAGAGAGACTCTCCAAAGGTGGAACTGATAATATTGATAAAACAGCAAGTCTGTTGTGTAGGCTTTAAGCGCTACAATAGTAAATTGAGTCGGGAAGGAAATAAAATTAAAAGATAAATGCAGTTGCTTCAAACTTGAAGATCTAGAAAATGAAGTTAAGCTGCACACTCCAATAACTGTAATCATTTGTTTTCTGAGAGCTGGCAGTGACCAAAAGGGGTTATGTACCTCCCTGGTATTAAAGGCAGATATGGATCCCCTCTATTTTACCCTCTGTGTCTCCTGGGTCAAGGAAATCGGCTGATGGGTGCGTGGCGTGGCGTTTGATTTCCATGTTGCTCTGTGGAGTTTCACTGAGAGGACAACGTGATGGTCTTGTGATGGGGCTGCCAGTTCTTAGGTGGGAGATGTGTGTGACGTGTGGGTTTAAGGATGGGTAATGAAAGCACAGAGTTTGGTGACATGTATGGGTGAAAGCGTTGTCAAACGTAGCAGATGGAAGGAAGGGGTTTTTTCCCAAGGAGCAACCCTTGATTTGAGTATGGAAAGGGTGTAGATGGCTGGTGTTCAAAACACTTTGAATACAAGGTACAAATGTGTGTCTAGGGATAACTAATCGGAAATGTAAAACAAAGGTTGTGTGACCTTCACTTGGTATTTTTAATTTTGGAAGTTTTGTTGTTGGTAGATTTTTTTTTTTCCCCGTTTTCCTGAAATTCAAGTTCTAGAAGGGGAACAGATACCATGAGACACCTGCTATTCTGCGCTAGTAAAGCTTCATGCTATTTAATTTCCTAGATTTTTTTTATTAAAAATGTGTTTGTTCTTTGTAATGCCTTAATGATTAGTTATACATTTGCAGTTACTGCTGGTGATGCTATTGCGGCTAGCTGGAAAATAATATGTGGTTTCCAAGCATCTGTCCTAATTTCTGTCTTGTGGGAGTGGATCTCATGGTCTCACTTAAAAATATTTGGACTGTGTGGTAGAAAAAAACAGGCAGACTCTGTTCCCAACTGCGGGCAGTTTTACTGTGTGGTAGTCGCAGAAGATTCTGTCCCTCTGCTACTCTTCCTGGTTGATACTTCCCTTCTTGCCCCATCAAGCCTGTAGGACATAGGAAGACGGTGGCATGTGAGCTGTAGTAGTAGAGGGTGTGCATCACAGATGGAATTACATGCAAGGTGCATTCTACGGTGCACGCTATGTTTGCACCAGTCTTGGGCCCCCACCAGGCAGGTCACCTTAGGTAGGTGGCCTTTTCCTTCTGCCTGTCTGCCCTAGGTGGGCTCCACATCCACCCTGGCCAGTCCCACTCAAACTAGTTTATTTTCTTCATCTCACTGTAGTCAGCTTTCCACCATAAGCAGGCATTATCTGTCCCTTAATTTTGTGTTTCTGAGTCTAAAGAGATTTTTATTTTCATTACCTTTATTCCATGGCCCCAGTGCTTAATCATCTTGGCTCCCCAAAGAGACAGGTCCTCCAGGAGGTTAGTCTGCATTGGGAAGGACAGGACACAGGGAGAGGAGTCCCCCAGAAATTCAGGATCCCCTCAGGCTCCAAATGACTTGAAAGAATATGAGAATAAGATTTTTATACTTGTGAAGGGCTTTTGCTATGCTCAACAGAGAGAGGATGGAGGAGTGACACGCACCCCATCTCATATTCTCTCTGCCAAATTACCTGCTTCCGTCCTTGCACTGGTCTTCACGTCTGTTCTGTTCTTCCCTTTGACCACAGCTGCTCTTCCCCAATTTTTTCTCAGTCCTGCTTTCCCATTTATTTTTATGTGTCTGTTTCCTCACAGAAAACATTTTTCTATTATTATTTATTTTTTCAAAAATAATTTTAACACATCTCCAACTACATTTCATTTTGAGGGAAAGTTGAGAAGAAAAATAGTCGTCTCTGGGAGATCAGGCTCTGTTCTGCAAAGCTCCGATTCAAACTGACATTGTCAAGCTGAGTAGCTACAACAAGGTCTCCAGAAGTGCTCAGGGCCTTTGCAACAGGGTGGCTGGGCACCAGGCTCGTGGTTCTCTGAGAAGGTTTTGGAGGTACATGCAAAGTGCATCTCAAGTGGTTGTTGAATGCAGTGTTTGATAGTGCTTCCTCAACAGCAGTGAATGGCAAAAACTGGGATAAAATCAGCACCCTTGTTTCATTCTCAAATGTGCCAGTGAAATGCTGGTCACCTTTCAAAATGGATTTTGGAAGACTTTGATTCAACAGTACATAATCTGAATTACTGAACTCTTGCAAACTGTACACCAAATAAAAAAAAAAATTAAAAAAGGAGTCCTACATTACAGAAAGCCTCAAGAAGCTGACATTTAACACTGCAGTGAGGCTGGTAATCCCTATAATTCTCTTAAGTAACTTAAAAATACATCGTAAAGTATCATTAGTGAAAATGGTAGTTGCCAACATGGCAGCTTGTAACAAGGCTGCAAGAATTTTGTGTATCTTCTTGCTTTTTCTTCTAAGAGTTGTCCACAGAGATTGTGATGGAAGTCCTTAGAAAAAGCTACTGGAAAAAATCTGCATGATAGGCTTTTAGGAGAAATAGGTTGCAAAATGTTCTAGAATAATTAACGAACTTCCATGTTTGGAAAGTCACATTTCTTTACAGCCAAATTACAGAGGCCACTAGAAGTCCTGACTCTCGGTGGTTTAGGCCAAGCAAGCAAAATTTAATTAGTACAAAGGAGTTGCTCATCTTCTTTAAAATACTGTGAGAGTATTGATTGACTGACAGTTCAGTATATTGCTGAAAATGAGCATTAGACCTTTTTCCCCCCCAAATACCCTCTACTAGCAAAAGAAAATGAGTAATTTGACCAGCATGCCACTTCAAATATATTCTTGTAGATATGCTTAGTTGGCTATGAATCCCCTTTCAAAATAAATACATATCAATACATTTATGCATTTTTCACAGAAGCTGACGTGCTGCACAAATGCTGTTGAGTTTATTTGAAGTGGGAGGCCATTTTTAGGCAAAGCTGAGATTGCATCTGCCTGTCAGTCAATGCAACCTTGATTTTTCAAGTACTGAAGATCAATTTCTTTGTCTTGAAGTAAAATTCAGCATAATACAAAAAGACGTTCCCTAGGATGTTTTGAGTAACGTATCATTAAGAACAAAAAAAAATTTTTTTCCCATGTGCTGAAATATTTCCAATCCCATTTTTTTCCTGGTGAATAATGTGCAATTTGTAGAAAATTATCTAATAATCATGTTCATAAGGGTTAAGCTGTACTGTTGAGAGTTGTATTTTATATTTCCCTTATGTTCTTGGACACCCACCAGTTTTTACAAATCCAGCAAATACCATTCTACTTGTGAACAATTGGACTGCAAAGTAGCAAGCACGCTAGTACTTAAGTTTCTTTGACCATTTTTGGTCCATTTTTGAGGGTTTTTGAATAGGGTAATGGAGAGGAGCAAGAAAGAAAAATAAGGTTAAAGTGAGATGCGTTCAGCAGCATGGAGGACTGGTTATTCCCCATTTCAGAGGTCGGAGGAGTTCCTTTTGTTGGCTTGCTACATATTTCTTTGTGATCTTAGGCTCTTTTCTCTGTCTCTCATCCTTTCAATTTTGTCTGTTGTCTTTTACTGTTCTTACAAGTGCTGTTCTGAGACTGGATTTTAATAGGTCTTTTATATTCCCATGCTTTTTTGTTCAGTGATACGAAAAGGGCCTAATTTTGGTCACTGCTTCCAGCCATTATAATAACACTAATAAATAAGGAATAACCTACTGTTCGCAATGCAGCAGATATTTTACCATGTTTTTCTTAACCTTCTGCATCCAGCTGCAGCTTTACCATATCCTTTTTGCCCCATTGTCTTCAGCTTCTGGTAGCCAGGTGTGTTGGGCTAATGTAGGGGGAGTAGGAAAAAAATGAAGAAGAAAAAGAAAAGAGCCATGAAACAATCTTATTTTTTTGCAGTATACTTTCTAGTGTATGAATCACATTAGTTACGGAAAACTGATGCTGTCTCAAATTTTGAGAGAGACCGTTGATCTGAGCGTTGGATGTCAGTGCCCTTCCTTTTGCAAATGCCTGCTGATAGAAGATGAAAAAAGTAGGTTTCCTTGGCTGACTTAGCATTCTCCTTTTGGTTTACCTTAAAATGGCCTGAAATTTGCCTTCTTTCCATCTTTTAAAATATCATCATTTCGAGGTGGCCTCGAGGAACAGAACCACAAAATGAGTGAGTTGGGAAAGGACCTCTGGAGGCCACCTGGTCCAACCCCCATGCTCAAGCAGGGGCCCCCTAGAGCCAGTTGCCCAAGACAAGGCGCATGGTTGAGGGGAGCCTAGCGTGAAGGTCATTTTCAGAAAGAAAAGACATGCTTAGGAATGTGTATTTAAGAAAGATTTATGGCAAATATTGCGTGGATTTTTTTCCTCGTACCCTGGGGAAGGACATCAATAGCTGTAATTGAACGGTTCTCATTGTCCTGTTTCTTTAACAGGGAGTTCATGAATCAGTATTCCTCTTCTGCTGGTTACACTGTTCCTTTTCCCCTGCGATCAGAGGCGTTGCATTTAAGAACATATCTAGTTTGCCTTTGTGGTAATTAGCCAAAAAGCATCCATTTCCTTTTTATCTGCTGAAAGGGGCGAGGCTAAAAATAGTCACCCTGGAATATGTTCAGGCTCCAGTCATAGCCAGCCTCTTCAGGCTGAAAAAAGCCATAGTCGGTACCAGTGCTCAGCACCAGAAGTTCTGGGTACTTTTATTTCCAGTAAACCTAAATGTCAGTGGCATAGATTCCTTCTCTTGAAACCAAAGTCTTTGGTGTCGTACAGCAGCGCTGGAGGTCTTTTTACCTTACTGCTACTGGACTATGATAATTACAGAGATGTCTCTTCTGCTAAGGTGCTTTCCAGATTTCAGTGAGGGACTTGTTTAGTACTTCGGGACATCCTTTCATATTCTCAGGGCAGCACCAATTCTTTCTTTTAATCTTTTTTTCCATCTGTAGTATGAAAGTCACACTATAATGGGTGAAAATCTCTGAAAGAGAGTGCAGTTTTAACTGTCATGACTTATCGTCTGTGACTAGTCATACTAACCTTCTGTTCTCTTCATTTACTATCATGCTTGAGCCTGTCAGGGAAGGTGGGATAGGTAGCAGGTATAGAAAAGGGCATTTCTACATTGGTGTCGGAGTTTGGATGTAAATCTTCATTTTCTCTGTCGCGGAGCAGAGCTCACTGAAGCTTATGAATCTCTTCCTAGCCACCATGCCAGATGCTATAGTCATGCTGAGTACTGCCGGTGTTCTGGGTTCTGCAAAACTGCTTTGGCAACTACCAGGCTGACGAGCTCAAATTTACACAATATGTAGAATGTCAGCACCACAGAACATCTTCTATTTTTAAGCAACTTTGTTCACATACTACTGATGGTATTTGCAATTTGTGAGAGATCAGTAGACTAGTATCGTCCAACAGTTACTCTGCTGCCAAGGAGCTCCAAAAGTTGTATGATATCACTAAGTACTAGAAGTTACCCTTCTGCAAAATCAAAGATTAGAATCGCCAGGTGGCAAGCTCTGTTGCTGATGTATTAATTTTCTGGCTTATTAAAATATTTCTGAAATTGTTGACACTGCAAGAAGACACTAAAACAACTCCCTGAAGGGTGACAGCATAGTATGTGTCCATCCAAATAGCACTTGTTACTTGGAACGTCACCAAGTTCAAACAAGTTCTTAGCTGACAAATCATCCATCCTCTATTTCTGGTTCTTTTTTGCAGGAGTGTCTATATGAAAGGGCTCCAGTGCTTCTCAAACTGGGGTTCTCTATGATCAGTGGGTGATTTAATTCCTCAAGACATGGCAAAATTCCAGCAAGAGCTTAACTCTCAGAGTGCCACAGGGCCAGCTATGCCACAGGGGAAGCAAACAGGTATCCCCTGTGCTCCTCAAAGGCTCTGTCAGTGGAAAAGATCCCAGCTTCAGAAACTGATCACAGCATTACATTTTATGGGAGAATCTTTCATTCTCTAAATACCTCAGATATTCGTACAAGACACTGAAGCACTGCAACCATCAGTTAGTACTCAGACACAATCCTGAAATATTTTCCAAAAGAGAGAATGTTATGCAGTCACTTGCCAATGCCTGAGTCTGGGACATTTTTAAAATGGCCTAGGAGTTGAATTCAAATGAACACCATAAAATGAACAAGAATATTAAGTTACTTTTTTTCTGAGAGAGAGGGATATAATGTAAAATCCTTTGAATTTCAGTCACCCAGAATACTTAAACTCACTTTTTCTCCTCCCTGAATTACCTGGATAGAAATAGTGCTCACAGTGATAAAGTGATAAAGACTTTCAGTGTCAGAGACGAACAAATTAAGTTGCAAATACAGTGAAGGAACTTTAAAATCTTAGGGGGTTTTATTGAGATTTCAAATGAACTGCAAATAATTTTCAGTAATGTTTTTCACAAAAGCTCTTCTACAGAATGTTATTTTCCACAGTATGAAAGAAGCAGAAATTAATACAAAGGGCAATGCCTGAAATATTTCTTAAGTATATTCATGTTCATGTACAAATTTAACAATACTAAAGAAATCATGATTTTAAAATTCTTGTATTTTCCATGCTTGCATTTAAATACAGACACATGTGCTCATGGCCTTGAGAAATAAATGCTGCTATATTAATTCTCTTACCATTGCAAGACCAACGCGACTGTGAGAGAATAAGATGGTTTCTCTTTGAAATTGAATTTTATCAACAGAATGTGACTTAAATATCAGTGCTAGTGATGTGCAGATCATGAAGGTATTCCTTCCTTTTGAGTCTGCATTCAGTCTTAAATTTGCAAGTTGCTTTGTGCTTTTCAATGACATGCATTTCTTAAGTGAGCTTCGTAGACAATAATCATACAGTTCCTGAGGTTTCTGTTTGTGGTCTATTATGATGTTTCTGCTGAGTTGTTGCCTCCTTTGTTTGCAGCTTAGTGGTTTTGGCTGGGATGTAATCACTGTCAGTTCAGTATCTGCAGTGCTTCACTGAAAACTTTGTGCTATACGCCAAGCCAGTAACATCAACAGGACCTAACACAAATGCGCCTGCAGTGGTATAGAGGGTATGACAAACCTGGCCGTAAGTATGTTTATTGTATAGTACAGGTGAAACCCCACCTGGAGTATTGTGTCCAGCTCTGGCATCCCCAGCACAAGAAAGACATGGACCTGTTGGAGCGGGTCCAGAGGAGGGTCAAAAAAACAATCCGAGGGCTGGAGCACCTCTCCTGTGAGGACAGGCTGAGAGAGTTGGGGTTGTTCAGCCTGGAGAAGGCTCTGGGGAGACCTTATAGCAGCCTTCCAGTACTTAAAGGGGGCTCATAAGAAAGATGGAGAGACTTTATACCAAGGCCTGTAGTGGACAGGACAAGGGTCAACAGTTTTAAACCAAAAGAGGGTAGGTTTGGATTGGACATGAGGAAGAAATTTTTTACTCCAAGAGTGGTGAAACACTGGAACAGGTTGCCCAGAGAAGCTGTGGATGCCCCATCCCTGGAAGCCTTCAAGGCCAGGTTGGATGAGGCTTTGAACAACCTGGTCTAGTGGGATGTGTCCCTCCCTGTGGCAGGGATGTCGGACTAGGTAGTCTTTAAAGGTCCCTTTCAACCTGAACCATTCTGTGATTCTATGAAAGTAATACATAGATATAAGGCTGGACAATCAGTTTCATGCCTAAGGCAAGGAACTGACTCCTGCCCATCCAGTGAAGGCAGAAATGCCTTGTTGCACAGGGGTTGTGAAGATCTGCTTTGCCTCGGAGGCAATTGTTCCAGATGACTGCTCTGTGCTTCCCCAGTGCTTCACAAAAAGCCTGAAATGTCCAAATATAAAGTTAAAATACATGGTACGGCACCTGAGAGTTGTCAGCTCCTCATGTTTCAGGTGCTTGCAAAGCCACGAGTTCGGAAGTGAGGTGTAGCATAAAGTGAAACTCAGAGAGATTATATGCTGGTATTTGAAATTGAAGTTTCCAATGGAGTGTAATTAATACAGCAAAGCCACTAAACAGAAATAGCAATTAGAGAAAGAGGAGAGTGCTCATCTTCATTCAAGTTTGTGACACACCTAAATGCTGATAATATTCTGCAGTAAAAGTGATTTCTGCACAACTGAGTTAATATCCTATTGATACCATGTATATCATATCAGTATATATTGATTTATGTCACCTGCCCTATCAAAATTCTTTCATTTTTTTACCTTGGGGATCCACTGTTTTACTAAGGTGTTGTAATGTAGTTATCTAAAGCCATTTCTAGTTGGGCCATCTTTGAACAATTTAGAAACCACTGTGTGGACAGACCAGAACTTACACTTAGAAGGTGAAGGAAGGCAGTACTGAAACCTGCAGTGGGAGACTTACTGAAGTTGGGATGTTTTGGAGGACAGAATGATTTTTTTCAATTGCTCACTCTCTGTGTGTCTCTTTTTCCATCCCCGACTTTTCCTTCCCCTCTTTCATCCAGCACAGTTATCTCGCTTAGACTTCCAGTGTGCTGGATGCTCCAAGTGTTGTCAAGCACTGTCGAAGATTTGCTGGTGAGTTTAGGGTGGCCTTTTCTGGCTTGGATGAAATTGCAAGTGAGTTTATCCAGGGGTCATCTTCATCAGCAGTTTTCAAATATAAAGCAATTTAACTCTGCGCTCAACTCATACAGTGTATTCCATTGACAATTTACATTCGGTTTTATAAATAACTAATGTCAGAGATAGCAGACTTCCAACTTTATTACTGTATTTGTCCAACTACTCTGACAAGATACTTCACAGAATTCATTCTGCTGCAAGTCCAAAAAGGCCTGCCAGAAATTAACAGGTACAGCACTATCTTGCATGTCCTGGACACACTGAAACAATAACTGGGAGAAGTGTGAACAGACTGGGTCCTAACCAGAGTTAGTGCCAATGAAGTATCTACGTTTGGTCTTTGAATAGTTCAGTATTTTTGCAGGAATATCTGGCTAACCTCTTTTTTAATGCTCATGGCAGAATCAGGAGGAACTGTACCCTGTGACTTGTAATACAAATTTGAATTACTGTCCTGCTGTTCCCTCAGATTGTGTGTATGCGCTTGAGTGCTGACTGAGACCTTGCCAAGGAGGAAGATAAAGAAGAAATAGTAATGAATTAGGAAAAGAAACAGCTCACCAAAGAGCTTTCCTCTGCTCCTTCTGCTCTTGGACTGTATTCAGTTCTGAGGCTTTGCGCAGCGCTCCCATTAACAGGCATGGGGAAGTTTGGGATTTTACAGGGTTCATTTCTGTGAGTAACATAAGGCTCTGGCTTTATGATTCCAGTCTGCAGACGACGGAGACACACAGGCTTCTGTCCTTCTGCAGAATTGTTTGAACCATGTTAACTCAGGTTAGAATAAGTTAGGAATGTGACAACAGCTTTAAGATGAAGAATCTAAACATTAAAAAAAAAAATAGGCTAACACGAGCGCTCATGAACCCAGGCTCTTGTTAATCCTTAGACCGTCACAACCACAGCAATGCAACCGTTTCAGATTTAAAAGCAGAGGGAGGTGAAAAAAATGACTAGCGAAATCGTTTTCATAAAAAAGAACCACCACCAAAAAAACACATTTAGTTGGGACTAAAAGCAATGAGGCACATATTCTGGCTGCTAAGCTTATTTTTAAAAATTCTTGTGTCATGTCTGAAAGACGGAAGAGAAAGGATCTAGCTCTCCAGCAGTGTTAACTGTAGCTGCTTCTGAGGTTAAAGAAAGCCCTATGTTCAAAACATGTTACAAGGGTGAATGTTATCTGTATCGTAGTTCAATCCATTTTTTTCTAACTGGAAAACAGACAGAAGAAATGGGAGCACAAAAATATCCATGCCCAGATTTCTTTATGCAAAAAAAAAAAGGGAAGAAAATCCCAGCTTTCTGGAATGTATTTTGAATTGAGAAGTCATCTTGAAAGAGAAATTTCAGTGTATGTGAGTGTAGGCGGGAGGATAAAAATGTGTGATAAAAATAGCAGACTACATGGAACTCAACACTGGTATGTGGATGCATACCTGGAGATGTTACATGATAATATCGGAGAGAGAAATATGTGTTAGGTCGGTATTTATATAATACTTTTTGAAATGAAAAAAACCCCTACTTAAATAATTTTCAAATTATATTTCAAGTAATCGCTTTATTTTGAATTCTAATTTCAAGTCAAACATTGGCTCCTGTTCTCACCTTTAGGAACTACTTAGAAAAAAGAAGATCATTTCACTACTTTGTGGTCAGTGGCCCCTGCAGAAAAGGGACTTTTCAAGAGAGTACCTGCTTTTCAAAAACTTTCTCAGAAATAAAATGCGGGGAATAAGTACTATATCCTAAAAGTCTGAAAATATGATGAAAATGCTTAGAGCATTAAGAAAGAGTTATATTGCAGAAATAACCTTTTAGTTGACAAGAGGTTAATCGATCAAAATCATGATTTTCAAAAGGCTTGGGTGTTTTTGTAGGCTCTCATAAAGAATAACTATGGTCACAGTAAACAGGCTTTTCATACAGAGTCTTTTTGGTCTAGATACATTTTGTAGCTTGACAGAATGTGTAACTTCACAAGGGTAATTTGTTTATACTGTTTAAAATAACTGCCCTTCAAGTGGGCATTGGTAAACCAACTGAGAAAACCATTGGTACTTTTATTCAGCACTATTTAGTGATTCTCTTACTGTTCCTAATGTCTTTGGAAAAGCACATTTCAGATGTGCTCTTAAGTGTCAGTTGGTCTTTGTTATTATCAGCATGATGCAGGAGCAGCATCTGTCTATGGGAATGCAATTTATGATAAAATACAGCTAATTAAATCCCTGGAGGATTTATATTCACACATGCTGTGAAACTGAATCATACAAATATTTCCTATTAAATTGTAGCAGAGTTAAAATGTCTGTTTTAATTTCTGACTGTGTGCACCTAAACTCTGTTTCCCCATCTTTCTACCACAAAAGTAAAGTCATGTGAAATAACACTTTATTACTGCAATATCAACCAGGAGAGATACTCGGGGTAACTGGGAGACAAACACCTACAGCAGTTATGCTGCTACGTAATGGAGTAGGAGTAATGGTGTAGGTTTTATAAACTGACATCTAAATCACCCGATCTGAGTAGATTATTAAAACTGGTTTTATTGCTGTTTCTTTTTTTATCTCTTTTTAGCTCTTTTTTATATTAGTAGACAAATATCCAATGTAGGATCCACTCTAGGGGGTAAAATGCTTCCCCCAAACTCTACCAGTTTGTGGGTACCTTAGCAGAGCAAAGCTAGCAAATAGTTCTTCCAGATTTGAACTGTTTTATACATGTGTATGACATGTTATACAAGTCATACACAGATTCCCCCCCCCCTCCCCCCCCTTCTTTATCCTGAATTCTTAGAGTTGCTTGGTATGGCACAGAAAGAATTATCAATTAATACATCCTTTTGCTGCTTTCTTTTAAAAGTAACTTTGAATGTCACTTGGATACTAGTTTGTATTCTCTGGAGGATGTTTCTTATATAGCATTTTGATTTTTTTTTTTAAATTATTATTTCATTAGCTGTATGTAAGTGACATGCTAGGCCAATAAATGATATATGTTAGCTGTAGTGTGCGTATGCTGATTTTTGTTCCTGAGTGTGCCTAAGAACCAATGCTTGTGGAAAATGAGCTGTGGTTTTGTATATTCAATGAAGTATACTAGCTGCTGCATAGCCTGTGCCTGTAATCAAATTTGTCAGAACCTTGATTAGAATATGGGTATTATTGGGTTCAATTGCTTTATAGGCTTTTATATCCTAACAAGTTGTTTTCTGTTACACTCTACTTCCTGTTTGTAAATGCACATAGTACGACTGAAAGAGAGGTTTCACATGCTTTAATTAGCTAAGCGTATCATTTGTGGAAGTCTAGAAACTGGCAAAATGGAGGATAGGCTAAAGTTTCAGGGAAATAAGTAGCATTTTATTTTTATCTTCTCTGTATGTACTGGGAATTCAGCTGTATGAAGGAAAGTGAGGTTTGTGAAAGCTGCTTGAAAAGCAGCTGCTTGGCATAAACAGGGCGCAGTTGTTCATCTAAATTGATGAGGGAAAAGCAAATAGATCATTAACTGATCTATTGATACTGTTTTCCAACAGAGATTTCAAGCTTCAAACAGATAAAATACGCATTTCTTTTAATATAAGTTAAAAAAAATACCGTCAAACAGTATGTAAGGAATCACAGGTAAAATGTTACCAGCTTTAGTGAATCCAAGCCAGTATGTTTTAGCTACAGATTCACAAGTTAGGAAATAAACCAGTATACATATTTTGCTTGTGGTTTTACTCCTCTGAAAGGGTCAATAAATTCAAATGAGTTTATACACCTCAGGGACTTCTTGGTCCCTGAACATCTGGGTGATGAGGCTGGAACAAGGCCCTTGAAAACAATATCCTCTCTTGTAGGGGAATACAACCAAATTAAACGTATGTAATTAGTGATGTGTTCCAATCTGTACATGGGCAGCTGTATGACTGGTGCTGTGTAAATATTACAGAGATAAACATGAGTAATGAAAATCAGGAAGTGCCTAATTATGCATGAAGTAATTTCGAGTTACATAGATTATGGGCAGATCAATTTCAGAAAGTAATGAGTGAAGCACAAGTGTCCTATGTATCATCCAGAGAAGATGAAGAGGATTTATAAGCGTATTTGCCCAAATGTCACATATGCCATTATTTTAATAAAAGAATAAACATAGAGTTTAAGTCTGGGATTTTGGAAACCTGATGAGTGCAAAGTAGAAGTAATACTTGGTAGAGATGCCCAAAACTTGCTAGAAAGCAAGCACACAAGCTCCTACTAAGTTCAGAAAGCCCTGCGTCCTTTTTTGAAGCAGGGGAAACATCTTTTTACATGGTCAGCTTTGATGTTTATTAGGGGGCTTTTGATGTGTTTGTGTGTCTATATAAAACGTCACTGATGTACAAGACATATATTTAGCAAAATTTAAAAGGCAAACATTAAAGGATGTTTTGAGTTCGTGACACACTACACCAACCAAGGGGTTATTAGGAGCTTTTAGGGCATGATCCCCAAATCCTATCAAATCAAGGAGGAAGACTTCCATTGGATGCAGCAGGTATTAAATCCAGCCCTTTAATGGTGGTGCAGAATCTTGTCTTAGCTGTACTTTGTGGTCATATGATATTTAATTTGCCTTTTTAATATTTTTTTTTTTGGCTTTTCTCACGGGTCTGTGTCTACTATGTAAGCAAAGGAAGGTAGCTACTATAATGGTGGGGTTTTTTCTGGAAACAAGGTACAAGGTGGAGGCCACCCATTCTGTAACACTGCCTTCAGAATGATTAAACATCGCTTTTTCACCCAAGTGCTCTTTGGGTAACCTGGCTTCTCACACTGGCTTGACAGTTGCATCTCTTCTCTTCATTAATCACCACGAACACAAGCAAGTTCCCTGGACTCAGTTACTGTCTGAATAAAATAAATTGAACCTGGCTTTGTCTTTGGTTTTGAGTGTGAATTGAAAGTTCCCTGTGAAAGGAATTCAGGCTGAAAGGGTCATCTGCTCTGAGTTCTCAGGGACAAGGTAATTAGCCCATGCTTCCTTTTTGCCTTTTATTAAGATAAATCAGTAGTTTTCATTTGAAATACAGGCATCTTCCTTGCTTCATAAAAAAATAATGTATTGCTTTGGTTTTGTTCAGAATGTTTCTTACGTTAAAGGAAAAAAAAAAGTTGAAGGTTTGGCAAGATGCAGAAGTACTTCTAGTTCATTGCAATATTAATAAAGAAGGAAAAGAAAAGTCAGGTTTAGAGCCGGCTGACAAGAGAATCATCTTGTTCAGACATAGCTTCTGGCTGCAGTAGATAGGAGTCTTTTGGAAACAGCTCTGTCAAAGTAAATGACTCAAAACAAGCAGCTAGTAGCCCATCTCCAAGGAAAATGAAGCTGTAGACCTTTTTTTTTTTTTAATAAACAAGATTATAAGAAAGAAATACTTGACTCAGTCAACAGTTTCTGTTCCTCATTGAAATAGCCTGAAGGATGCCCTATTTTGACTTCTGGATGGAGATTAAAGTGCAATAGCAGCCTCACTATCTCCACCTGCAAATGGATGTATTTCTGCTAAGACCCCTATTATACAAACAAAATTCTGTCTGATGTCCCTAATCTCTGATGTGAAGTACAAAAAATTAGTATCTTAGGATGGCTGTCTGTTGGCCTTTTCTATTTGTTGGTAATCTTTTTTCCTCTGTATTGTGCCTTTACTCCTTTTTGAAGAAACACTCTTTTATTTATGCAATTGTGGCTTCTTGGTTATTTAAAAATCTCTTCCAGAAAAACTCACAATTTTCTGTAACATGTTTCTGTCTACATTTTCGTTCTTCATTTTCTTTTGCTTTAGGAGGTGGGGCTATCTGAATGTATGTACAGATGCACAGGGTTCCCTGCTTGAGACTGTTTTCATCAGATCGTGACTATGTTTCTTTATCCAACCTAAATGTAGTAACTCCCAAACATCTTTTTACTTTATTTTGATTTTTTAATTCTTTTCCATCATGGGTGTAATACCCGGCTTTGTTGTGGATGTCCATCTTGAACAAGTTAATTTAATTTCTCTGCAGTTTCATTGGGAAGCAGGAATGAATGTTTCACTGTTTTCCTCTTCTGCCTGTTTTTGGCTTAACTATTTAACTTGCATGTTATTCCGGAGTGGTACCTCTGTGTTTATTCACATGTTCAAGGCATGGCCCAGTGGGGTTTGTTAACACTCGGTGTAGTATGCCTGTATCCAAGGGCCAAGAAATGCTAGATGGTTGATTTTATGCCGTGTTTTGAAGTGGGGAAATAGACTTAGGAAGAAGCTGACCGGTCTGAATTTGGCGAGTGAACTGACAGTGTTCCTCTGCATGTCCTGCCAGAAATTCTGTGGCATGATCGCTTCTCAACTTCAGGCAAAAAACAGATTCATCTTTTTTTCTTTTGGGGAAAATGGGTCATATGAGATGCTTCTTCCTTCCAAGACTCTGAAGTCAAAAGCCTTGCTTTTGAAATAACGCTTACTCGACTCAGAAAGTCTTCCTTGCAATTTTTCTTCTATCTCTTAGACTTACTTCTAACAATAGGATTGCAAGAATAGATGCCTTTGTGTCCTTGTATTGGATCTCGGCCTTCTGTTAAGAGGTACCTTTGAGCAGAAACTAATTAAAACTACCACACATTTGGAATGACATTAAAATTCTTTTTTTTTTTTTCTTATCTACTGTAGCTCTTTATGACATTTGATTACTGACCCTGTAATTAACATTTCTCAGGACTGTCATTTCAAGTGAGAGAGAAGAAATCGCAACAACTCTGATATGTTTTCTCCTTCTGGATTGTCAATTTTATTGAGCTGGAGCGAGCGCTTAGCACATCCAAATCTTCCTCTATTTCTTACAGATCTGCATGTAGCTATGCCGTAAGTTACAAAGGAGAGATTTTGTGCCTGCTGCCTTTTGATATGCCCTGGAGGGAGTACCACATGCCTTGAAGTGATCGATGGAAGGGAGGAGTGCAGAGTTTCTGCAGTTTTCCTGCTAAATCCAGCACGTTATGCTTGTCCTGTGATATGCACAGCATGTTCTATAACACACTTTATGCCTGAATTTAAGACTGTCTCTGCTGGGTCAGAGCAAAAGCTGTCCCACCAAACGTCACAAAGAGTTACCGGTAATGGGTGGCTTAGAGGAGAATGTTAGAACAGGGCAAACACCTGCTGATACTTCCTCAGCACAATCTTCGAGTCTCCAGTAACTCGTACATCTAAGACTGTTGGGTTGTCCCGGTGTTTAACAACAATCAGGAGAGTTATCTTTTGGGAATTTATCGTTTTGAACCCATATGCACTTTTACCATCTGTAATCTTGCGCAGCAAGAAGTTCCATCATTCATTTACAAGTTGCATGAAGAACTACTTTCCCGTGTTTACTTTGAATTTCCCTATCTTACAGTTTCAATGCCTGCTAGTTCTGGTATTCAAACCATGCAATTGTTCCCTATTGAGTGTCTTCCTGGGCCAAATAATTTTGTAGACTGCAGTCATATCTTCCTGTCTCATTTTTCTCTTTTCCAGCCCTGAAGAGTCCTACTCTTTGTTTTCTCTTACAATGTAACTTGTTCCATACCTCTGTGAATTTATACTGGGGCATAATAATGCCCCACTATTTCTTGTTTCTTTTACTGCCCTTTCAAAGGAGAGAAGACTGCCATTTTTAATGAAATACTGTTTCATTAATTGCAATATCTTACTGGCCTGGACATAATAATCCTCGCTACTGAGGATGTGTAGAATAACAATGCTGAAATCTCACCCTGGCTTCTCAAACATTTAGCTCAGGTTCGTTTTTGCAGTACCGGCGTATCAGATGAGCATCTAACCAATGCGTCAGCTTGACTTTTCAGCTGCTCATACGAATGGGTCTTGTGGAGGACATGTCAGTGTTTCTGAAGTCATCTGGATGGCTGCCCCAATGGTGGGTGGCGTGGGGAGCTGGCTGGCCTGGCAGTGCCAGTCTCTGGCATTCCCAGGCAGCTCACGGCTGGACTGCTAGAGACAAGGCACTGTGGATGCTCTGACAGCCCCCGGGCTGGAATCTAAGATAGTTTTGTCACCACAGCAAGCCGTGGGAATGGCAGTTGTGAAATGACAGGAATTGCATTAATTTCAGTCAGCAGCTGCTGAGGATACTGAGAAAGCATATTTTGTTTTGTGAACATCATGCTTGGGTTTCCAAAACAAAATTTTGAAGGATTTCTGTTCCGTGAAAACTTTATATGTTGGCTTATCTCCTGATTCAAGGTGGGTTTTTTTCTCTTGAAAGCAGAAAAAGCATATAATAAAAATTCACGTTTCCAGCCAGTTCTACTTACGCTTCAGTTGGAAATTTATTTCTCTTTTTTTCTACATGTTATTAGAAAGAAACTTTATTATGTCTATGCTTTTTGCATTTATATTTCTCGTCACTGCAATGACTTAGCGTCCCAGTGTGCTGCTTAAATTTTCTTTTGCCTAATTTTGTTTCATTACTTCTTGCACAGCCTTCAAATAACCTCACTGCTTTTTTGTTTACACCCTTGACATCCACAAATGATGATGCTTTTCAGTCGTCCTGTAGCTAAGCTATACCTATTTGTCTTGTAGTCTTCTGATTACGGAGTAAATATGCAGCTATGGAAAATACACATTCTCTAATGTATATTAGTAGAAGCAGATGGTGCAATCTGTTCATCGATGGAATTCAGTTTTTAAAACTGATTTAATCTGGTTTGTAGCGAATACCACTCTGGTACCGTCTGTCATGGAGCATGTGCAAAGGGAGAAGTCCCATTTCAGGTTGTTTGTATTTTCATTGCAGTAAGGTGTTTATTTCATGTCTTTAGCCTGTGTGTCACATACCAGAACACTTATTGGAAAGGCATTTTGTTTAAATCCACAAGACTACATTCTTTGTAGTTCGGTATTTCTGTATATTATTATTTTTCATTACTCATTTATTTAAAGCTGTGTGCTGCTGGTCCCTTTTGCAAACCTAGTTTTCATGCAGCCATTAATAGAATTTGCACTCGAGAAGAAATGATGGCAAATTATTTTCTTAATTTGTGGAGAGGAATTTCAAATTAATTATAACAGCATTTTGCATAAGTTGGCATTTTTCCCATTATGAAAAAGAAGTTTCCTCTCTTCTTCACAATAGAGGGTTTTCCAGAATTACCAAGGCCAGAAGAGCTGTTTGTGTTCCGTTTCTGCTAAGCCAAATGCAGAAAAGAATACAGCCAGTAGTATCTGTCATCTTCAGCTCAGACAGGTCCTGTAACCTCTAAATCAGGAACCACTCTGGCTGAAATGATGAATTGCCATGGAAGTCCTGAGGCTCTGTAGAGCTGAAGAAACATGCTAGCAGAGACAGCTTTCTTCTCCCTGCTTACCCAAACACAAAGTGTTAGCAGCTCTAGATACAAATTTTGCAAGCAACAAGATGGGAAAGCGATAGGTAATTTGTATTCCATTTCCTTCTGCGCTGAAGGATGTGGGAATCCTCCAAAATCTTGTGGAGCTACTAAAATCAAAGGGTGTGGCGGAGTAGAGCAAGTGGTCTGTAAAATATTGCAGAAATAACACGATACGAAAGCATCCATTTGGAAGAAACCTGTTAGGCTTCTTACCTTTCTGAGTAATTGATTGACTGTTCTCTGCATTTTGAGATTTAAATATTTGCTACAGCTGTTTCTTTCTTTTAAGTGATTCTGTTTCCCAGTCCTTTTCTGTAGAGTGTTCTTGGCTCCTCTGGACTTGGGGCTAGAATTTAAAAATCAATCTCCCACGCCTTTTAAACACTGTGCACCAGCTCCAAAGCTGTCAAATGTCACAACTTTCACAAAAGATGGTTTCTGTCCCAGTTTACCCAGAGATGCTTATAACTTTATTTTTGTACAAAGCCAGTAATTAACACACGAGAAAAATTAATATGCATACTTCAAGGTGATAGTATGGTGTAAAAAGAAAGGAACTTACTAGGAGACACATGAGTGGGGAAAATAAAAACTGCCTTTATGTAAAGTAATGAGCATATGTGATACACCGTGATTGTTCCTAAAAATACACCACGTTTGCCACTGAAGAGAGGACAGATCCCCGGCAGTTCTGAGCTGACCTATATTTACTGCTGTGTATCCTCGCGCAGACAGCGGAACGCGTTTTGTTTAGTACCGAGTACTTCTCACATCGGTGTTAAATGTTTTTTAAAAATCTACAGCTTTCAAAATCTCTCATCCCGAGGTAATTTTTTATAAAGTTTCAAATTTATTAGCGTTGCTAAGTGTGGTGGGCTGACCTTGGTGGGCCGCCAGACGCCCACCAAGCTGCTCTCTCACTCCCCCTCCTCGGCAGGACAGGGGGAGAAAATAAGATGGAAAGACTCATGGTTCGAGATAAAGGCAGTTTAATGAAAGAAGGCAAAGGTTGTGTGCAGAAGCAAAGCAAAACCGAAGATTTATTCCCTACTTTCCATCAGCAGGTGATG
>VZSF01005981.1:1198044-1219711 GCA_013398295.1 Chionis minor | reverse complement strand
GCAATGATAATATATAAAAATAATAAATATTAAATAATATATTATATATTACATATAATAATATTTTACAATAATATAACAAAAAGTTAAAAAAATCTGATGTTGGATTCAGTGTTATTGTCACCTTTATGTAGGCTCTTCCTCCAGCAGAAAACATGAGGGGTCAGAGGAGATAGGGTTTTAAAAGGGGGAAATACCAAGATATTTAAGAGAAGAGGAAAATTGGCATTGGTGACTGGAAAAGCCAATGAAGTCCTGGAAAGAAAATTAACAAGGCTGCTGTCTTTTCTGATACAAGAAGCAGGGAGGGAGGCAGGGAGAACAAATTAAACTAGCAGATGGAGGATTTACAGTCAACAAAAACATCCCAATGCACTGGTGTGGGGCTCACTGTCACAGAGCAGTGGTGACAGTAGGAATTTGCTGTGTTCAAAGAGACAAACGGGTTGCCTCCATCCCAGCCCCTAAATAAGATCCTTCTGACCCATAAGAAGAAACACTTGCTGGATGAGCCAAAAAGGGGCTCTTCCCCATTTCAGGCAGGAGCAGTTAAAATTCCTCCTTGTGCTTCTCTGAATTTGGGCTCCAATTGTGCGGCATTCTAACTAATGTAGATGACTGATCCTTTTTTTGTGATTAATTCAAGTGTTCATGTAGTGTCATTGCTTACATCATAATATGATATTACTGTAATGCTTAAGCACCTTTGTTATGCACCCCAATGGATTCGGCAGTGTGAGAACAGAGGAAAAAAGATAGTCCTTACCCCCAGAACCACAGTTTCCAGTTCAATCTAACAAGGGTCTTAGTACTTCAGGAAAAGTGGTGCATTAACTTAGAAAACGCTGTGCTAACTTTTCTGGTTGCAGAAGAATGTGTGGAAAAAGTAGTGCTTGATCAAAAGAGGATCTGTCACTGTCATCTGCTAATGAAACACTACGATTGTTGTTCTGTGTTTCCAATAATAAAGGAGAAGGACTGGTGCTATTTCCCTGCTTCTTATAGAACACAAAGGTCAGTGACACGCAGAAAATGGCATTTCATTAACTAGACATTTGTATTATAAACATTATTCCCAGACAAGCAGGAAAGTCCCAAAAATCTGAGTCACTGGTGTTTGAATAGATGTTTTGTAAGGCCAAGTGCAGACCTTTACAAATAAAGCATTGATGAAATAAACAGTCACTTTGTATCAAAAAGGGAAAGTTCTCTATATACACATGCAGTTTGCATAAAACAGTGCCATGATTTAGAAGATTTTTTTTTAAAAAAAGTGTAATTCTATCAGGAGATTTATTCTGTCTAACCATCTTGTTAAGTGGTTGCTAGTGTGTGTTTTTTACTGGGCATCTGCCTTGGCTTATAATTGTGCCTAATTTATAACTTCTTAATCTTCTTTCCTCTTGATATTAGTTATGACCATGACCTTCAAATGATGATTTTGAGCTGCTGTGATGATTCGAGATATGTCCACTATAGGTGGACCAAGAAAGGTAGATGAATCTCAGGTCTTTAAAACCTGAAGCCAGTTTTTGTCACTTGGAAAGTCACACCTTGTGCCCTCTGAATCCAGGCAAGTTATTTCCCGTGTGAGGCTTCCCTGAAGATGCTTCTTATTGAACACTAGGATAACATTGCTCAGAAGCTCAGCAGGTGCAAACAGGGGACTCTCAGATGTTTGTGCTGCCCCACCAGGGTAAGTAGGGTGCAGGACTGGAGAGGCAGGTCCAGCTGCCGTTGCACCCTGCTCAGCTGCTGGCCTTCTGAGGTACCTTATTTTGGGTTCCTTCAGCAGCTTTGCTCAGCTTCCTGACCCTTCATCACTCTTGCTTTTGCTGTGGATGCAAGCAGAACCTTGGCCCACGCATTCGCACACTGCCTGGTGCCTTCTTGCCGAAGGTGTCCCTGATGAGGTTTGCTGCAAATAATAAAAAGCTAAAAAGGACTGAAAAAGTTTCTCTTGTCTCCTTTTCCACAGCGTCTTCATTTTCCCTAGTGCCTATGCCCTCATGAAACAGGCCTGATTCTCCACTGCCTTGCACAGTACCCTCCTCGTGGTTATGGAAAAGGAGCACCAAGAGAGCTTTGGTGTCAACACGATTTTGCTGCAGAGGGATGTACTGTAGCAGCAGTAGGGATTTCTACCCTCCTCTGCAAGATGTACGGGCAAGAATTTCCCATTATTTTCTTGAGAGTAGGAGAGTGCTTCTCCCATTGAAATCACAAGGACCCTGAACTCCTGAGTCCAATCCTGCTCTCATTTGAGGCTAAGAAGAGGATCAGAGGGAAGAGCAGCACTGAGGGGAATGAAAGCTCTTTGCAACTGCAAAACAGCTGACAGCAGCGGATAAAAACATGTGAAGAGGCAAAAGAACATTAGGTTATAAAAGCCGGATTTAATGTTGGAGGGCTTAAAGTAAACTGCCTTTTACCATTATTTTATATTTTTTTCCTTTCCTTCATGTACCCCAGGAGAGTAGATCACAGAGGTACTGCAAGAACAATTAGTTTCTCTGGTAGGTCAAATAACAAGAGTAACTCCTGCAGGGAAACCAAGAGTACTATGTGCACATATGATTCCTATATTGGGACTTTAAATGTCAGGGGTTTGCCAACCCACCTGCCAGGGCAGTGTTGGGAGTTTTAGGGGGAGCGTCCTGAGAACAAGGAAGATGTTCTGTTTTTTCTGTCACAGGAGAGTGTCACTTCTTTCCTGTTGGTTGGTTTCTTTAATTAATCTTTAATGAGAGCAGATGCTCTGCTTTTGTATATAAAGCTAAAACTTGTAAAAAGTTATTGGAGTCCTGCAGAGACATAAACAGACACTTGCCTGCCAATCCACCTATCTTTCTTTCTTACATGTTTGGACTATTTAGGAACAAAACAAATAACACTAGGCCCACAAGTGGCTGCTAAAAAGACATTTTCCCAACACTGCTAATGGGAAAGTGTGCTATGGGATGTGGTAACAACCCAAATAATAACAAAACAAGAATAGCCTATTTGCATGGATTTCATTTGCTTGCCTTTTGCTTGACTGGGCAATTTGGGGCCGAGATTTTAGGCACAACTTCAATCGGCTAAGAATAAAAATAAAAACTCCTATCCAGAGGGCATGAGCAATTAAAGACAACTGTGGGAAACATCATTTGCAGAAGAACATTTCCGTTCCTTATATAGTGTGCTGAAGATGTGAAAGGGCACCGTGTGAAAAGACAAGAGTCAGATGACTAGAGACGTGGAGTATGTGCTTCCTCCTCCAGGTGAATCATCTCTCTGGGCTTCCTAGGGCTCCCTCCTGTTTTCTTTGGTCCTCTTAGGTGCTGGCCCTCATCATGACATGGTTTGACTGTGTTGGCAGCTACCTGGAAACAAAGGGGCTGGTGAAGATAGTTTTCGGCTACCTTTGCAGCTTTCTAGCTTACAGGTATGTGGTAGGAGATTGAGCACTGCAGTTATCTACATTTCAGGGCACTACCCCCATATCACAAGGTGATTTGACAAGGTGATGCTCTACCCATCTGCCTTTCTTCCAAAGAGGAGATGGCACTGGTAATGCCGCATCCTTCCCTCCCTAAGTGGGGGGACCTGTCCTTGCTGCTGAGCACACGGCACCCGCTGCTGGGCTCTGCGCCACCTCCTCTTGCAGGGTCCCACCTCCTTTCCTGAAGGTAGGATATGTGGACACGGTCTGGGGACACGCTGGCCACTCCTTGTGCCTCTCCTGAGCCCTTGGGAACCTTCACTCCCCTCTGCTTCTACCAGAGCAGGCAGTTTTGCACTGTCCTGAGACCTGTCCTTGTGCATACTGCATGTTCAGGAAAAGATCCAGTTTATTCTGAAGCGCTGAGAGACGAAGGAGTTTTGCAAAACACTGTGTGGTCAGAAGAGGAACAAAGACAAAGATACATGCAAAGAGAGACAGCCTGGGGAGGGAAAAACAGAAATGTGGAAATCCTGCCTGTGGCTTGCTGAAACAGCAACTGGCTGAAGGTGAGAGCTGATGCAGGGGGTTAGGTGAATGCACTCTCATTCAGAGAAGGAGGCAAAACCTGAATGTCAGAAGGCTGTGCAGCCCCTGACGTTGACGTCCCATTGTGGAGAGTGGTGTCTGGCACATGAACACTGTGAAGTTTTGCAGTGCTCTGGTGTCTCCAGGATGCAGCTCTATTCACTATGGTGATCGGCAGATTTCTGTGCTGGTTTGATAGTACTGGCAAAATAATTCTGCTGATCTCACGAGACGTGCCCAGGGTGCCTTTCTGCCCACAGGTGAGTTATTGCACATCTCTATTCTCAGCTCAAAGCCTGAGAGTGCTGCTTGCAACATTTGCACACCACGTGAGTGGATGAACATAGGCTTTTGAGGAGTTACATTTATTTCAGAGTGGCCTGATGCTGTGTTTTAAAGACTTCTGATGGATGCAAGCAGGTAAGATTTCATAACGTGTCTCGAAGAAAAAATGCAAGTTAAAGAGCGCAGAGTGAAAAGGCATCAATGGCGATTCTTGTGATCATTCTTGTGATCACCCACCAGAATGTAGATAAGCTGTGAATTCCTATGGAGTGAGGAGCTACCTCCACCCCACGTGAAATAGACCCCTGTGTTCCTTGATGTAAAGACCATAAACATCTCCTATCCACGCTTGCCACTAGCTGCTCAGCTTGACTGCGTTGCCATGAGCATGCACAGCACGCGTGCGTGGTATGCGCTTTGCTGGCGTCAGTCTCAGCCCTGCAGGAGAGGAGGGGATGGTGCCCAAACCTTCTCTTGCCCCTCGTGTCCACTCATGTCGTGCCCTGGGCATGTTTACTGGGATTTCCACTTTCTAAAAAGAGCACTGTGGAAAAATCCCCCTGTTTTTTATGTAAGCTTTGTGCTTTTTCATGCTTAGGCTAAAGGTGGGATGGAGCTGTTGGAGCTACTGCTGTGATGTGAGATGGTACCCACAGTTCTGGCAGATTGTAGAGTAACAAGGAGGTGGCTAAAGCTGGACCCTCTTAGCTCTACTGTGTTGTGTCTACATTGCTCAGCTCAGGGGCTGTTTTGGGCAGCGGGAACCCTCTTTGAAGTGGTGAAAGAAGTGGTTCACTGCAGATGGTTTTAGAGGAAAGGCTGGGCTATATGGAGAAGACTAGATTTGTATGAACTCCCAGGCTAAATGCAGATCTTCCACTAAAGTCAGCTCACTTCATTGTTGCAATTCTATGAGTAAAATTGTCCTGGGGACAAGTTACCCTTTGAATATACGAATGGAAACGTGTCTCAGGATCCTTCTTACAATACTGAAGTAAAAAAATTGTTTTGTTATTGACAGTATTGTTTCAGGAAGAAGAAAACAATGTCTCCCTGGGTAAAGAATATGTACTCCAGGTAGATCTGTCTCATTGATAGATTAGCCAGTTTGAATGGAATTTCTCACCAAGATAGGATTCCTCCTAGCATTGCAGGGGAAAAGTTTTATTCCTCTGTGAGGGAAAATTTGTTCTTGCTATCACAAGCGTTTTTCTTAATTTGGGGAAAGAGGTCTTTGGAAAGGTCTAGGGCATGATATGCACCGAAATTTTGTGCTCACTATGGAGAGACTAGTTTGTATAAAATAATGCCATGGTATGTTCCTCCATAGACTTCATAATTTCAAACTAAACCTAAGGTTGTTTCGAATCCTTCTGCCACTTTGTCTTCCATTTTCTTAGATCTCTGGGTCCTTCTTGTGTGTGGAAACACATACCATGCTGGAGGAAAGGGGGCTGTCACAGCATCTCTGGATCATCTTCAAGGAAAAGGGTCACAGGAGAACGTAGGTCTATAAGATCTGCAGCCTTCCTTTCATTCACATAAGAAACTAAGGTAGATGCAGTGAAAGTTTTGAGCTTCTCCCTTGTTATTCTTTCCCCTTTTAAAAAAAGAGTAGCTGAAAAATAACTTTTGAGCTGAACATAGAGGTTGTGCTGGTGGGCTGAAAATGAGAAACGAGCTGATGAACAGTTTGTAGTTTCCTTTGGTCAAAATGATTTATCTCTTTGAGCGTAGGAGTGTTCTTGATTTCCTGATTCATTCCTTCTACCGATGAGGTAGAAACGTTGTAGGAGGTTTCAAAGTGGAACACCAAGCCAAATTTAATGCTTTGGTCTTTGTCTTCGGGGCACTCAGTGACCTGCACACGGGTTTTCTAAATGTCTACTTAAACCTCTGGGAGGCAAAGAGCCACGAAGCTCTTTGTGAAGATGTAGATTTTTGCCATAAGCCAGGATTTATGTTCTTTCAGTGGCTGTTCTGAGACTTCAGGACAAACCCCTGCAATAATTGAGGATGATCCTGGGCTTTACTGTCTTTAATTCCTGTTATCTCTGATGTGCCTTTTCTAACTTAAATTTTAGACGTGCTGATATTTAGCCAAATAAAACATTGCAACAATTGTAAAACTTTTTTGTGTAGAGCTGATAGGAGCAAGAACAAGCTACAGGTGTCAGGTGTTAGACATGACACAAAATGGTCTACAGGTTCTACTACTTTGGTTACAAAGGTTGACTCAAAAGCATGTATAGAACAGAGAAAAATATGCACTCCAGAAGATCAAAGCTACTGGACTTCAGGCAAGCATTTGCAATTAAAGGAAAGTATTAAAATGCTAACAAATATGGATTTTCAAGTCAGTGTTTATAAACATGGGAAAAGATTAAGATGTTCTGTGTTTAATACTAACTCGAGGCTGCAAAACATATCCTGATTTGATCAGCTAAACTTAAAAAGCTTGTGTAATGAGGAATTGTTGCTTTAGCTCTATTTTCTGTCTTTCCTTCTCAAGACAGCTCCTGGAACCATGCTGCCTCTTGGCCTGTACTGGTTTTGGTTAAGCCACAGCACTGGTTTAAAACTGGCCGAGTTTCATCTAAATTCATGGAGGAAGCTAACATCTGAAACGGATCATGTTCTGTAGATATTTGTGAAAATTTAGGGTTGGGTGGAGGAGAGAGTTCTGCATTTATACCCCACTGAAAGGAGGGCCACAGCCCAAACTCCACAGTTGCATGTTCTCTTTGGATTACTAGATACCTACTCAACACAGTTCAGGCTACAGTCCCTGCCATGTTGTTGTCAGCCAGTAATTACATCTGAAGGAAAACAGAAGAACCTAAGGTTTACTGGCATGGAGGGAAGTTCTAGATGTGGCAGAAGGAGTAAAGTCAAGGAAGAGAGTGAATGCAATAAGAAATCACAGGGAATTGTCAGGATGGAGGGCACATATCTCTAAGAAACTATGTTTTATTAGTTCTTCTGCTCAAAGTATGGCTTGTAAAATTAAATGGTAAGACTCCAAACCTTGCATCTGAGATGTTCAAAGGACCCTAAAGGAAATGAGTATTGTAAACTTCTCAGGATCTCATATCAATTGTGGACAAAAAAAGTGCTGTTGGGCTAGCAATGAAGGAGCTTGCCGAAACATTACTACAGATAATTCTTTAGGTAACATTTTAGTAGATGACTTCTCAGATCTAGTGAGGTCAAAAAAATCAGAAGGTTAAAGCTCTAGGGGATTAAATATGATTAGATAAGCCATGATTCAGCCCCCATTAAGGCAACAGAAAGACTCCTAGTATTTGGCTAGAAAATGGCTAAGCTGGACAGGCAAAAATATTTATAGCAGCTCTTCTGCAATTTTTTTCCAACAATGGTGATTCTGGTCATGCGTGAGCTTTGCTGATCATTATGAGCCACTTTGAAAAGGAGAGAAGAGTAATCTCCGATACCTTCCCAAGGTCTTGCAGACCTTCTTGCAGATCTGGTGGACTGCAGCCACTTCCACTTGCACGCATGACAGGACCATTCAGGACCTGCGTTTCCACTGTCCCTCTGGCTGCCCTACACTGATTTTTCTACAGCTTTAGTTGTGAGACCGGAAGGGGGACAATTATTTTTAAATTTTCTTATTCCTCCAATTTCCTGTAGATGAGCAAGTATAAAAGGAAAGTGGAATGTGATGGTGATATTTTGCTATGACCAGAAAAAGCAAGATAATAGAGAATCAGGCCTCACAATATCCTGAGATGAATAGCTATGAAAAAAAAAGCAAGAAAAAAGTTAGCCAGCCAGAATTTCAGGATGTGTAAATCATGAAAGCTTTATTGTAGTCAACAGATATTCATTCTTTTCACCCCTTTTCAAGTGATTTATATAGCAGAAAAGCAGACACAGCAGCATGCAGAGCTTTCTGGCTGATCTCTGGAGTATTTAGCTTGCCCTAGAGTTGTCTGAAACCAGAGATATCAAGAGCTGCCAAGTCTGGAATTTGGATTATGTTAAATCCTGTATTGTTTCCCTTGCAAGGTGGTGCGATTTCTACATGCTCCTCTTCCTTTTACACACCAACAAACTGTAAACCAGCCTTCCCAGGAGCTGTAAGTTTAGCAGTAGCCCTGAATTGGAAAAAACATTCCAATGTTTTTGATCAAGCTGTTGCACTCTCAAAAACCCGTACACCTTTACTTCTGTCTGTGCCTCCAATCTGACTTACCGTGCCCGCCCTTGTACCTGCCAGATTGCCAGCACCAAGCGGTGTGACGGCACCACCGTCTCCCTCTCTGTTCCTTCTGCCTGGCCATCACCTTCAAGGTTTTCTGTAAAACTCCTGTATGTTCCTATGGCTCCTTACATTCTTGATGTTCAAATCCATCCCAGAGGTCTACTACTCTTCCCATTAGTCATTCACTGCTCTTTTTTTTCTCCTGTATTTTTCTGGTTGTTTTGACGCTTGTGGGGTAATGTACACTGGGGAAAGGGTCACTGGAAAAACATAGAAAACATGCATCTGCTTTTTAAGGACAGAGCACAAAGTGAAATACCGGGGACGAAAAATGATCTAGAAAAATACATTCTGAAAAATGAAATTCAGATTCTCAAACTGAGTTTGCGTTGATGTTTCTCCAGAGACAACTGTTGTTAGAAACTTGGCGTGCTTGCATCTAATTTTAGAGCATGATCTACTGATGTTTATCATCTGCTAACATGATTCTGTAATTCTGAGACTTACTAACTGCTACTCAATGTTAGTTCTTTGGTCAAGGTAAAGAGAAGTCAGGATCCTATGATGTGAGAGCTAGTACAATTCGACAGAAAGACTCCTGGTGTCCCTGGTGCATGGATTTCCTACTTGGATATGACATAAAAAAAAGCAGGCTGTTTGTAAAACAGGTCAGCTGTATTCCTTACACAATGTAATGCTGGTGTTAACATATCTCACAGGCTTTGTTTCTGACTTTCCTTGGGGTAATGTCAATAGGAAATCTCTGTTAAAAAAAATAGAGGCTTCTCTGTATTTATCAAGGTGCTATTTAGTCCAAATTTTTAGCTTCTAAATGTTAACAACTACCCAAAACCATCAGAATGAGCTGGATTTCTTTTCCTTTCTCTTATTTTCCTTTCTTCATTGGGTATTGAAATTCATTAGGTTTCAGTGACGAGCACAGATAGAAGCAATCTTTTGCCACAAAACATTATTTATTAATTCAATAGTTACTTTAATGTGTCTCAAAAGTCTCACTATAATTCATATGTTATGCTATGATAGCTTTATTCTCTTTTGAAACAAATAAAAAGATTGCAAAACATTTTAAAATTGTTATGCTTGGTCTTGTTTTTCCTGGAAAATAAAATATTTTGAAGAAAGTCTAATGTAACAGTACTGAGTATGACTGGTTTTCTCTGTGATGGAAAAGGTACAGTTTCTGGCACTGCTAACTCCTTGTATCCCTATCTTAACATACATTTGATGTGTATTATAGGTCAGAGACTAATTAAATGGCCTTGGCCTTAGTTGCATGATACAAGTTTAGAAAATGTTGAGTATTCATACTCTTTAATAAACTCCTAGATAGGTCTGTCGATGTGAGCACTTAAAAGTTAAAGCACCTGAAAATGGTTTGTCATTGTCAGGCAGGCTATATGATCGCTGGGAAGAACAACCTACTTACGCATTACAGTCTGAAAACTGTGTTTTTATGTCACCAAGTATTGTTATATGTTCATCGAGCTCAGATCTTGTTCTGAAAAATAATTGTTGTTACTACATCACAGCATTCCTGGGTTTAAGCAAGCAGTAATTTCTTGCTGAATGGGATCAGCAAAAGTGTTTTCATATGGTGTTTCTTGGGGTGTAGCATGATTTTCTTAAAGTAAATATGTAAAGACAGAGAAATATTTGTACCATATCTTTCCCTGGGGCCCAATGTTCTAAGAAAAGAGACAGAGAAAGATATTTCATGGTAAAGTTACCGTGTGAATTCCCACCCCCACACACATTAAGCTTTTCAGTCATTTGTGCAATATGGGGAAGCCTGAGATATAAAGCCCATGAAAAACACTTAGTGTATGTAGTATTTAGAGTTGCCTTTAGGAAAAGCATTATTTTTGACAGTAACAGTGTTGCAGGCATGGTGGGAGAGGAAGGAAGTGGTCTTCCAGTATTTTCATCCATCAGTGTTTTTATCCAAAATTGTTGCCACGTGTGGGAGAATAAAAGTAGAGACACATTTGTATCCTGAAAAAATAGGTGCGCACACTAGTGACATGATCCATGACGTCTTAAGAATTGCTTTCAGCCATAAGTAACCTTTAAAAATGAAATCTAGCTATTGATTTAGATCAATGCTCTTCATTGCTTAGAAAGTGTTTGAGTAGATTCCCCCTCATTCCTGCAAATTCAAGGTTTCCAGCCCAGTTTGGGTCAGAACATATTGGACTACTATTTCAGTAATATTTCAGTATTAAATTAATTGTTAGCTAAGATACTGATAAAATGGTTAACCACCTGTCCAGCAAACAAAAAGTTCTACATCATCAAATTTGGAATAAGGCTGATTAAGCTGGTAGAGAGAAATTATTTACATTAGTAAAAAGATGGAAAATTACAGCATATAATGTGAAAATACAGGAAAAATAGGAGTTTGAGTTGAAATAATTTATCCCAAAAGGGAATAAACATATGGAATAAGTTAGCAGAGAAAATAATTTCACAAGTGTAAATCAGTTTAAGGGGTTGCCATGATTAGTTTCTGAAAAAAAGTAAAGGTTAAAAAGCATAACAATAGACTAAGGAAGCTGAATTAAGATATTCAGAGCATGGCATCTCTGGAGGGCATTTTTTGTGCCAGCCTGGGCACAACTGGTTTCCTATTTTTTACCATATACGTACAGTATGCAGGGGCTGGTTAGCTAAGCTAGGTCAAGTCATATCACTCTAAGGCTGTGAAGTGCATGGCAGAGCTCTCAGAAATTAATTCTCCTGCTACTTGAAATGAATTACATTTTGATAAATGAGCCTCCATTTATTGTTACACACATCTGAAAGATGCTTTCTGTAAACTTTCAGGTGAGCAAACTGGAAAGTTCGTTAAAATCAAACAGCCCCTGCTTGTTACCAATATCAGTTTGAATGTGCAAATAATGTTGAAAAATACTTTTCCCTCTTAAAAGCTTGACCCAAAATGTTTTGATGTGTTTGATTTTCTGTCCGAATCAACAGATGTGTTTCCCAGTGGCTTCAAAAGGCTTTGGGTAAGGCCTTTGCATCCTCAGCTTTCATTTTCTGGCTTGCCTGAAGGTGCCTGGTGTAATGTGCTCCTTCTCCTTTCCTGGATAGCGGTAGTGCTGATGGTCAGAAAGTCAAGCCTGCCCCGATATTGTTCATCCTACCCCTTTTCCTGTGACCCTTCCATACAGGAGTGTTGCAGAGAGAGCACTCATGGATGCCGTTCTACCACTTCAACAAAAAGCATGTAAAGGATGGGACACACTTACGTTAGCTAAATGTGGCCAGTGTGGGTTAAAATACCACTGCAGGCAAGACAAGATGATTTGCCAAATTGAAGTCACTGCCTCCTTTTGGTCACTAACTTGAGCTGCTAATTTTAGTGGTCAGAATCAAATTTGTTGTGCAAAATAGGGAAGTGTCTCCTAACCAGTAAACTATGTTTTTCTACATTAAATTTGAATTAAGTAATAATTTTATATACCATGTCGCCTAAAGCTTTGTAGTAAAATATATTGTACTGTAATGAACTATATACTGTGAGTTGTAGATAAATAGATAGATCGGATATATCTGACACACGTTAAACTCTGATCTTGCTTTTGGAAGAATTTCTGAAATGCTTAATTGCACAGAGAAAACTTACAGTGGTGTTTCTTGTTGCCCTTTTCACATACAGTGAGGGAGCGTACACCCTTCGCTAGGTGGGTTGCTACTTTTTTACTTTTGCTGTATTGAAAAAAGACTTCCTGAACTTTGCTCACTGGGTCAAAGCTGGATATGGAAAAGATAAAAATTGTCTTTCTGAGTGAGACTAGCGCATTACAGATGACTGGCACTTCAGGTGGCAGGCTGCTCGATTTATTCTGAGGTTTGTTGTGTGATCTTACTGAGATTGACTCAGTGGGAAGCGCTTTGCCAAATCTCTTCATATTAAGTCTGTTGGTACTGCCACCTTCATACACGGGAGCAGCAGTGAGAGCCTGAAACTGCCCTTCCTGTTATCCAGGGAAGAGCAAGAAATGCCAGGTCCGCAGTGAGCGACATTGTGTGCATCTTGGACCCTGGCAAAAGATCGGCAAAGGTTATTGGCAAAGTTTATTTGGTCAGACACGAGTTCATCATTGACAATGCCCTGTTCTGGGGTATTAGATGCTGAATAAACATCTAAGAAGGATATAAAAGGACAGTCACTTCCCTATGGGAGTTGATGCAATACCCAGAAGTAGAACAGAAGTCAAAGCAACAAAGATATTTATAAAAAGGAAAATGCCAGCTTCCCAAATGGTCTATTGCCAAATGTAAGCATCTTTAAAAATGAACAGTGACTATTGGTTTAAGACCACTGAAAAATACTTTGTCTTCTGCGTAGCTCTGCTTCTTTAAAAGACACTTTAGCTCACAGTCATCTGTTGCCGGAGTGTAGAAGGACAGGATGATTCTGTTCTAAAGATAATTGTGATAAATTGCCTGCAACTCTTCAGGCTTTCCAATGTTTTTTCTTTCTCTCCCCAAGAAAAAAATTATTTAAATGCAGATAATGCTCTCTCTCTTTTTTCTGCCAGTCATAATGCAGCACCCTATGTTCTTTTCTTGCGTGCAAACAACTGAGACCTCAGTGTTTCTGTTATTGTAGTATCATTAGAGCTTACTGTCTTTAGGGCTCACGCAGTGTGTTCTGTGCTACATGAAATGCAAAGAAGGCTGTGACCCTCTATAAAACTCTCTGTTATGTAGACATCATAATCCTGTGAGCTGATCCAGAGTTTTGAAAGCATTCAACTTCCATTCAAACATACAAATAAGGTTCAGGTTTGTGGAACTGCTCTGAACCCAACAGCACTTACGAAAACATTCAGTTGAAGGTTTTCCTTTCCCCAAACAGTTCCTCACACAACACATTAATATTACTCATCACTAGAGTCCTGGCCTCTTATTTTATTACCTAAATAAAACTGAACTTTTTTGTAATCTGGCTCATACTCTACCTAGTGAGAGCTGCTTTCCCACTCAGATGGTTTTGGATATAACTTTTTGTAATACCTTTTTCCACAACTTTCTGTCAGAGAAAGGCATTTTCCTAGGCCACCCATGTGTAGAAGGAGGTGGATCATGTTGCACAGAGGTTGTTTCAGGCCCTCTTCCCAGTCACTTGCCACAAGTGTTTGTACATGTCACTTCTGGTCTTCCTGGATGTCGATGGAGAGGACTGCAAGGCTCAGAAGCAGGAGATACTACATTTAGCCACTTACTTTGGAAGAGTGTACATGAAGGTACCTTAAGTCTGCTGCTAGCTGTCCTCCGCATAAATTGGCTTTTTGTTCTCTCCCTTGTCACACGCACCTTGCCCACGTGGTGGAGTGGGAAACACTTGGCTCTGACCGTCTCACGTGTGGCACCTTTATTGAGAGGAGTGTTTGTCAAACTCGTAATTTCCACCAACTTCCCTCTTCCAGACTTCTGGATTTCAAATAAATTTGTTAATGTTTGAAATGAAAAGAGACTCCCACCAAAGACAGGTGGTGGGAGACAAGATCTTCTTTTGGTTTCTGTGAGTCCAGGATTTCTGTCCAACATCAAAACACAGAGGCTGTTAAAAAAGGGGTCTTGTATGAACAGGAAAAATAGGGAGGTGAGTGTGAAGCTGTAAGCTCCAGCTCTAAGCTGTGCTTGAATTTTGAAGTTGATGAACAAGCTTTCAGTTTTTAATTTAAGAATATTTATTACTGTTCTTCTAGGAGGTACATTCTAAACCATTCAACACCATTCTCAGGTTGCAGCTTTTCGTTTCTTTACCTTGGCAATGTGAAACCATCTTAAAATTGGTAGGAATGGCTGTGACAGACTGCTCGGTCCCATCTCGCCCTGACTAAGGCAGAGCTCAGGCACAGCCTACTCCCAGCCATCAGGGCAGACGTGAGGGCAAGGAGGTATATGCCCAGCATCTGAAATGTAGCCTGAATACTCTGCACTGTGGCTTTCCTCTGTTTTCCATGGCTCAGGGAAGGTAAGTTATCAGACGTGGAAGCAGCAGTGGAAGTGCCCAAAAGCCAGATAGCGGTGTGGACCCGAGCGGAGCCCAGGGTTGAGTTGGATGTGACTCAGGGATGTTATTTCTGCAGGTGAACAGCTTACTCGGTCACTAAACTTGGTCAGGACATGGGGTCACCAGCCAAGCCATTCTCACCCTGGGTGCATCGGAGCCAACAACTACAAGGCATCACCTGACAGTTTATTTTCTTACTTTTCTCCTCGTGACTGTGGCTCAGACCGGCTTGTTTGGCAAATGTTGTTGCTTCTGTTTCTTTTTATATTGATAGGATATACTTAAAAAAGGGAGGACATATGCTAGCTAATGTTGGTGGTGTGTACAACCAGTGGGTTGAGATGAGGTAGCCAGAAAGCCTTTTTACAAATTTTCTTGATGATATAGACCATTTCATGCTCAGGCAATAATGCTGCGTTTTCTCAGCCTGACACGGATCCAGTTGGCTGGAATCTCCTCAGCTACAACCCAACACACCGCACGCAACATGGCTTTTACTCCTTTCACTTGAGTGTGAAGGATAGTACCTAATACAAAACAGAGAACGTATGAATGCCTGCCTTTATTCCTCCCTGCTTGTCTGCACTTCCTTGCTGCTCATAGTAATACATTTTGCTCACAATGACACAAATGTAAAGCCAAGGTGACTCATGGGACACCACCCCAGGCATCACTTTGCTTCCTATTTGGGTTGGTGAGAGGATATGGAATGCATTTTTTCTTTTATTTTTAAGGCAAGTGGGGAAAAAATACAGTTCATAAATATATAAAAAGCTTATTAATATATATGCCCCACAACTTTATAATGCCTATTGCAAACTGTTGCTGAACTTAAACACTGATATAGTTACACTATTTTCAATGTGGTTGTTAACAGAGAAGTTGGCAAAGAGCACTCATATTACCAACCGTATTCAGTGAATTATCTCCTAGGCTCCTCATCTATGAAAATCAGAAATATCTCCATTTTAGTTTGTGGAGTTACTCTTGTGAAACACAGGTTATTCACCTGAGTTAAAAAAAAAAGAAAAGAATCAGACCCTAGTTACTGAGCTTACAATCTGTTTTTATGTGCATAGCTGGATATATTTTTTAAAAACCCTGGGTATTTCCAAATGTCTGACTTCTCAGAGGAGTGAAAATACAATCAAAGTATTTCCTTTCAAAGCTGCATCACTTTATGATTAGTCAAGGATTTTTTGTAATATGAATTTCCTTTTCAGAAATGTTTTCTATTACATCTGTTCATTTTTTTTTTTTACCAATCCAATTAAATTCCTCTTTCATCAGGATGGAAAAGTTGGTGCTGCTCATTTAAAAATTTATATATATATCTCATGGTATGCATGGCTACTATAGCACATGCTTAAATATTTCCTGGGTTAGGTTTAGCCCTGTCTTTTCTAAAATAGATCAGGATTTGAACTGAGCAATTATGACTGTCCTTTTCAGATTGTCCTTTGGTTCCTTTTCCTTCAAATATAAAAGCTTTTGTATGATACATACAGTCACAGATTTTATTATCCTAAAAGATCCTCAGCACATCTGGGTGCGCAATTTGGATCATCTTGTGATTTAAGGTCCTTGTCATTTGCTCTCATCCCATGCATTTTACTGTACCTGCATGTGCTGGTACACTTTCTCCAATACATTTTAAATACCGACCTTTTAAATAAAAATTACTGCCCCAATTGCACAATTCAGAAATGTTCCAGTGCTTATGGAATGGATTTGACCAGATTAAAGGACAGAGATTTACTTTCTTTAGTTGATTACGGTTACTTTAACATGTAAAGAGACTCCCAATCTTCCTGCTTCTTTTTCCAATCGCTCCTGACAAACAGTTTAAACCATAATGTAATATGAATATTCTGGGTCAAACTGATGACTGGCACCCCCAGCAGATGTGTCCTGTGCTTTGCTTGTGTTGGGTGGCTGGAAGGACCATCTCACTGGGGCACAGCCTTCTGCAGCTGCTGCTCCCTCCCCGCTCCATTTGCCCTGTGTGGGAGTTTTGTGGTGAGTCTCATTTTTAGCATCCCTCGGTTGCTGCCCTCCCTCAAGTCCGCCGTGCTGAGGCAGGGATGGCCGCATGTGAACGTGCTCCCGCGTGCAGTTTTGCTCCCAGCAGGACAGCACAGTTGCTAAGTGGGTCTTTTTTGGGTGGGACATGGAGGCTGGTGGATACACCATCCACAACGTTGGTGACTGAGGCATATTGTCCTTCCAGGTAGCAAATGAAGCAACAATACCAATATGTAATGAGTCTGGGTTTGCTTCCGGGTTGGTTATTGCACAGGCAGCCAGTATCTGACTTTTCTTTCAAGACATACTGGCAAAAGAGTAGGGGTTTTCCCCCTAGTTTAGTCTCATAAAAGAGAGGCCAGGCAACTATGGGCCTGTGGCTTATCATGTACAGTAAAGGAAAAAGATCAATGGGAAATGAGGAGAAATCCTTGAAAGCAGAAGTACTGAACATTTTTGCCCTTGGCTAGGAGCAAAGTGGCGGTTTGAACCCAAAACAAGTATTCAACATATCAAAGTTCTTTCAGGAAACGCGTCAGATGCAGAACAAAGGAGCTTGAGGTCATATAGTGGGTTCTTGCAGCACACTGTGAGCTGCCACAGAGAAATCAAGTTTCTAAAGACATCTACCTCTGGGGGCACTGGAGGGGCTAGAGCTGTGCAGCCCTGCATAGCAAGGCCTGGACTGGTGGGGCTGACGGTGCAAAGCCATGGAGAGCCACAGCCACCACAGCTGGCCGGCAGCAGCACAGGGGACACTGGGTGCCTGCATGGACCCCTCAAGCTCCTGCTGCTCCCGCTGCACCACCACTCCATGGCATGTCCACCGACCTCCCCACTTCTGGCATTGACATGCTGACTTTGGCATTTTCCATTCCTGTGCGAACAAAAAGGCTCACCCACTAGCTGGCTCCCCGAAAACGCTTTTGCATGGCATGTCCCTCACCACCTCTTCCCATGTGGCTTTGATCCTGCCCGGCAAGCACTCTCGTGGCAGGGCTGTGACTGCCGAGGAGGGCTGCGTGCGTACCTTTGGCTGAGGGGCTGAGAAGCCTGACGCACAGAAGGTCCCAGATTTATTTGAACTGGCTGTAGCTCCTCGTGTCACTGGGCGAGACCGCTGAGGGCTGGCAGCAGCGCCGGGGAGCGCCAAGCAGGTCACAGCCCTGGCAAAGGAGGAGCTGGTGCTACTGGGAATGGCAGCTGCTCTGGGACAGAAGAGAAAATTGTAGGTGCTGGAGGAGGACTGTCAGGGCTCTCTTGGATATTCAGGACACTTGAGGGAAGGCAAAAAAAAAAGAAAAAAAAAGATTCAGTAAAAACCTTTCCCCTTGCAAACGTGTTGTTGGCAAAACATGTGGGTTGCAACATCTTGGTTGCTTCTGCTAAGACATGAGCTGTGTGGACTCTTCTGAGAACACCTTAAAATAAAGGCTGACTTTGGCAATAACAACATGCTTGTAAATAAAGAGGTTTACTTTTGAGAAATTTTATCCCTAACTGGAAGCATTTGAACAGAGCCCCTGAAGCTAATTTCCTTTCTGCTATATACAGAATAAAGATTCACCAGCAGGTCAAGACGCTTTTTGCTTTTTGAATTAGAGTGTTTCTCATTAACTGGGTGTAGCTGAAACCACTGTCCTGCAGTCCAGTACCACTTTCCAACACGGATCTTCGACAAGATGTGTGTACGTTGCAAAAGTGCACACTGAGCAACAGGGACCTGCTTCAGAGCTGGCTTAAATGACAGAGTAAATTAGGTACACAAGACAGCATAACTAGGTATGTGTCCAAGGTGCAACTTCTCTGCCATGTTGATAGAAAGAGAGGGTGGTAGCAACAAAAGAGGTGGTAGAGATTCCCCACCTCCTCAAATGGCTTGATTTGCGAGGCAGTGGCTGCCTTTATATTTTAATACATGTTTTGTCTCATAACAGCACTGTTGAACACTGAAACCCTAGCTGCAAACCTCAGCCTATTGGCAAAATGTCATGGCTACTGCTGGACCGCGTTCTCATGTCTTACACAAAGTCATGGGAAAGGAGAGGAAAAAACCCACTTTCTAGGCTAGTTTGCCAACAGACCCAAAGACAAAAGCCAGCTTTAACTCCAGGCCAAAAGCCTGGGAGCTACTATCTGAAACTTTGTGAGATAGATACCACTGGTTTAGAGTCTTTAAGCTGCACATCCCAAGTAAACCACAACAAAAGCTTAAAGAGGAAAGGTCAGACCTGTGAAGTGCTATTTGTTTTCACTGAAACTTCATCTCCCACTTACCCCCAGCCTAACCAGCAGCGGAATCAATTACCACTTGTCAGACTGAAACCTGACCCCAGAAATGAAAGAAGGACATGACCTCCGGGGGGAAAAGAAACCACGAACGAACCACTTTCTCTGGCAGGGAAGGGTTAACAGGCCTGATCCTCTTCTTTCCCCCCTTAAGAAAAGATCAATACCACTGTTCTCTACATTTACTCTTCCTTTCATCGGGGACGGCCAGTAGGACAGTGAGGTTATTGAGATTAGGTTTCATAAATTACTCCATTTAATAATTGAAGACAAAGAGGTTCCATACATTTTAATAGCATTTAGCGTAACCGTTCAAATTTGTAGGACTCATAATAGATCAATTTCAGCTGCCATTACCACTTGAGGTAATGGTGCTTCCACTTACCAAGCTTCTGTTAAGTATAGGATCAGCTTGTCAAAAAGTGGTCAGGTTTAAGGCAATATCCCCTCCCCCTCCCCCCCATTCCATAGAAGACTAGAAGGGTATTCCCAAAGGGGTGTCCACAACACACTGGGAACTTTTCTGTCAGTTTGGCTTGTCTGCACTCTCTGTGGCAGCTGAGAAGTGTGTTCATTTCAGTGTATAAAAGGATATAAGAGAATTATTTCTGGCATCCGGGAGCACCCTGGACTATTTCTCAGTTAGAGCATTAGAGGTGAGTCAGGGCAGGATAGGAAGAGTACCTTCTAACATTTCCATTTCTGAGTGCAAGGGGTCCCTTTGAACAGTGGGAGTTAGGTAGCTTGTGGTCAACAACAGTAGGTAACAGTGGACTCACAGGATTAAGGACATATGCTTCTTTTTTTGTTTTTTAAAGCATACCCATCAAAACCAGCTTCGTTGAGCACTCCATGATTTAGATTTTGTTAGCACCCATGCTGCCTAAGAAAGGATCTAATTTCAACTATATTCCTGTGTCTTGACTTTGCAGATACCCTCCCCGGAGATATCTATGGATAGCTTAGCTTTGCATTTGTCGCATATTGGTGTTGGTATTGACTTTAATCTGTTGGTACGCTTTGCTACATTATATTTTCCTTGAGTTATGCTATTTCTTCCACAGAAGATTCACATTTTTGTGTGGTCAGCTTTATTCCCACAGACCTGGCTCCTTCCAAAGGTGCTCATGGTCTCTTATGGTGCCCTCTGCTAATTTTTCCCTAGCAAAGAGCTACCTACACAGACATGAGTAACCTCTCTACGGTAGATGAGAAGCAGATATTGCACTTGTGGTATGTGTTGGGTGCTGAACACAGCCCACAGAGCGGTCTGAAGAAAGAGGGTCTCCCAAAGGGGGTGTTGAATGCACACAAACATCCACTGTATTTTTTTAAGGGCTGCTGCCAGAAACCTGGTGACGCATCAAGCATAGAGAACTGCTTGGCACCAGCCATTTCTCAAGGAATTTCTCCTCCTGTCTGTTGTAGAAAATATTCTCCATTTGCATATTTATTTTTATGCTTCTATATGTAAGCAAAGGGAACTTCATTTTTTCTGTAGTTTGGTGTTTCTTTATCTATTTTTTGCCTATAATGGTTGGCCAGGGAAAACACTTTTCTGAATTTTCTTGCCCTTCATTTCCTCAAATAAAGCAGTTTTCCTTGCTGCTTCTGCCTTAAGAAATTTCTTAAGGACATTAACTGTGAAAACATCATCAAATCAAACCAAGTAAATAGAAACGAATTCCCTTTTCCTATTCCCACTCCCTTCCCCAGTTCACTGAAAAGAAAACAAATCAGGCTGTATTCTGAAGGCGGCAGGAAATGAAGGCAAGGAGGGACAATTCAGAAAATAAAAGACATTTTAGTGAGCTTCACAGAAAAATGTGTTCTGCGGTCCTGATTTTGCAATCTGGTGCTCTACTGGTGATAAGATGATTTAGAAAAGCATTTGTCCCTAGTCCCACGGAGGGGAACCTCTCTGTTTCCCTGTTAAATCAACAGATCGTGCCAAACATGAACAAGCAAATGTGACGAGGTGGCCCACGGGGTCTCTGCACTCTGGCTGAAGAATACGTGGGATGTGATCTGGCGCAGATCATGTCAGGAAGGAGAAAACTCATGAAGTGTGTGAAACCGGAGATGTGAGCATCTTACCTTCTTGTGGCCTTCAACTCTCTAATCTGCATTTGTGAGAAAGGCTGCGTGTTTCAGCAGCCTTAACCCTGGCTATGATTTCTTAAAAAGAATGGACTAACCCTCAACCTGGAATTGCTTATGGAGTCAGAGAGAAGTGCTACATACAATGTAATTAATCAGGCATGGCAAAAAAGGATTGCTTTCTACCTGAACCTGGCATTGTTTCTAATTAAAATCATGAGTGCAAAGTCACTTTGGAGGGATTGAAGTGCTTAACATTTGTCAGCTACACCCTGCTAAATATATTAATTTACAGAGTATGTCCACAAACGGATCTGTGAGACGAGAGTCTGTGAACTGTAAAAATAAAGATTTTGGGGGAAATATTTTAGAACTTTTGGACTTTAAAAAACAGCAACTGTTTTTCAAAGGAAATGTCTGAAAATTCTACAAAAACATGTTTTTCTAAATAGCTGAGATTTTTGGCATAAAAAGATAATGGCACAAGAAAAGTCTCAGACTTAATACCTACTTGGCTTGACAGTCCGTTTTGTGATGGATGGGTCCTTAGGCAGGGATCTTTAGGCCCCGAGTTTTGCTTCTCCAAGAGTCATCCTGTATCCAGGGTTGGATGTACTCCTCTCTTTTTTTTTTTTTTTTTACTTTTTTTTTTTTTTTTTGGTTTCAAGGGGGTCTTTTT